>OENT01002193.1:0-14832 GCA_900239685.1 Rotaria macrura | reverse complement strand
TTGAGAAAAAAACATTCCAGGAACCACTCATCGAATCAATCAAAAAGAATACCTCTTTCGATTTATTTCTTAGTATATATTTCATGAAAATGACTGCGACAGATAATATTTTCATGGACCATTTCAGTTTAACCTACTGGTGGCCTTCAATCAAATATTCTTGCAATTAATCATTTTAATTTTGTCGGAATAAATGGATTTTAACCGATTATTACTGCAAACGATTAAAATAGATTTGATTTTTAATCGGTTACTTTGATTTTTGTGAGTCTAATAGATTTTAATCGATTATTGCTGTAATCGATTATAATAGATTTGATTTTTAATCGGTTACTTTGATTTTTGTGAGTCTAATAGATTTTAATCGATTATTGCTGTAATCGATTATAATAGATTTGATTTTTAATCGGCTAGTTTGATTTTCATGGACGGAATGGATTTTAATTGATTATTGCTGTAATCGATTATAATAGATTTGATTTTTAATCGGCTAGTTTGATTTTCATGGACGGAATGGATTTTAATTGATTATTTACGAAATCAATCCTAATTGATACGATTTTTAATTGATTTAGGGTGATTATTCTGATTAAAATGGATTTTAATTGATTAGAGAACATGAAAATCGGTTGTAATTGAGTATTTCATTGAAATTAATCTGGTATTGAGGGTTATAATCAATTTTTCTTTGCGAAATCAAATTTAATCAGATTTTTGGACCAATTTTTTTACATGGGTACGCGTGAGAACAATATTGGCTGCCCTATATCGATACCTTTCTTAATTTCGTGCTTCAAAGAATCTTAGTCTTTTAAGTTCTCCCAGTGCATATTGTTGCTAATAGCATCCCATGCGTAATAGTCCAGAACGTTCAAGTCCGGACTATTAAATGGTCACGTATCACGGTCGATGAAACGAGGGAAATCAGTGGCACATCATGGTTTTTAGTCTTTATGTGTATGTGGCGTAGCACCATCTTGTTGGTAGATGAAATAATTACCAAATAATCATCGACCTTCGGACTGTGCATGTGGCAAAACAGCTTCGATTTAATTCTTGTTTTTCAATGTTTCACCAGGTTCAAATATAACTGTGGAAGTGAGTCCCCTTTTGCTTGCGTCAAGCCATGTCATAACTTTCTTTGAAAAATTAAACCATTAGTTTTGTTCCTTCGAGTTTATCAGCTTTCTGCCGATTGGTAGCACAAATACGATCAGGTTGGCGATTGAATATACCGTTCATTGAGAAGTATTTTTCATCGCTGAAAAGATCTTTTTTGGGCCGCCATCTTTGCATCCAATATGCAAATTTTGTTCTTTGAATTTTCTTGGGACTATTCAAATTAAGCTCGGCTGTAATGTGATATGCATGTAGACGGCAATCATCTTTAAGGATGTGAGCCATCGTTCCTATTGAAACATAAAGTGACTTAACCAGCTTTCTTACACTTCGTTTACTCTTGTAAGCAAGTCGCTTTTTCACTTTTCTTACTAGATGTTTTGTTCGTACAATTCTCGAGTGACCAGAAGAATTTTTTCAAATCAATATTGCCGGTTATTTTGTTTAAGTCTTGCTACCGTCGAATAGTGAGAGAGCTGACCACTTGTTGAAGCTATTGAGCAATAGTAACTGATGAAATATCATCATCAGTCGTGCGCATAACTGCTTTTCGAAGGTCTACTGATTTCATTTCTCAACAATAGCCAATAAGGTTTCGAAAGGAGCTTTATTTGTCTGATAATATAGTATATCGCAGCCTCGAAAATTGAACGTGAAAATGACAGAAAAAGGTATAATGGAACCCTTTCTAATTGTTACCATGAGTGGCCATCCTTTATGGAACACCCGTTAAGAACATTCATCGACCTACTCTAAATATTCACCTAAAAAGTATTGCTATTATGTTCATACTCATTCAATAGTTTCAGATTTGGATGAAAGTTATCCCGTTTTGAAGAGCTAATGATTTTTTTAGGAATATAGCGCAATTTTAATACTGGTGACTTATTTTTGGCGATGATATGATAATTCAACAAAAAGGAATTAAAACAAATATTGTCCCGATTAATCGACTGAAATGTTTTGATAATATTTCCTCGCAGGTATACCTGATAGTTCTGTGAAAAATTTTCACTTCAGTTGTAGTTCACGGATAAGTAACTCTTAAACGTAGTCTAACTTTGAGATGGACGTTTTTTGAATCATCCTAAAAGAATTATCTAAAAATTTTCCCCTGAGGGTTGTAAACTTCCTACTTCTTGAATATACACTACAAAATTTGAGATCTTGATGATGTGTGAGTGTGAATCTGATATTCTATAAACACACACCCATATGTGCATAGAGAGTGCAAGATGTGGAGTAACCAAGGAATTGATTTGTTTTTTTTCAGCATAATAAGTATCATATTGATATTCTCATTGATTCTTTTTATTCTTCAATCGTTGCATTAACATCGCATAAATACCATGCTATTGTTACTTCCATTAATATAAAGTTATTCTAATAATATCAAAATGAACCCATGTGAATTCTTTCATAAATATCTGCATAAATTCTATTGATAAAAATTACAATGATTTTATAATACTGTAAATATCATTGTTCGTCACGAATGGTAGGCAACTTAGCAGCAGAAATATTTTTCATATCCATTCGATCGTAAAGAATAACAGTTAACCATTCTATGATGTGCTTTACACTTTATTCTGAAAGGGCTTCACATTTTTTCTGAATCCCATTTTCAGTGTGAGAAGAATATAGGATGGTTCATTTCTATGCAACAGAACACTAAATGGAGTGTCGTCAGATGAACTATTTATAATCAGTATTGCTTTCAGTCTATTTTTTCGTTCCATGCCAAAAAGATACGATGTTATATAATTTAGTCTATATTCATTGATCTTTAATAGAAAATAAAAGTGCTATTCTACTTGTTTTATCGTAAAACTTATTTTAATAGATTTTATTCAGAATGAATTTCTGCAACTTACGGAGCTTATCTATTTTGTTAGGATCGTACTATTGGTAAATTGTTTTTCATCAGTTCAATTTTCTGGAAAGACTGAACACAAAATTTGAATAGCCCTGATTGGATGAAATGAAGAAACTCAACAGCGAAATTCTCGTTGGTTAATCATAGCTTCAGTGGGTTAGTATTAGCAGTATATGAGACTTTGCTAGAATTTTATTAAATATTAAATAAGTTTCATAATTGAAGTTTTTCTTGCATAAGAGTTTAGAGTAGAATCGTTTTTGTCGGCTAGATCTGATTCAGTCTTATCCAAATATTTTGCTTTTAATATGAATTCATTTCATATCTAGTTCAAAGAAAATGGATTTTAAATCTGTATGTATGAGTAATAATTCAGTTAATAGATACAATGAACTCTGATTTCCATGAATGCGGATGATAAATATGCTACCATGAAATCGCAAGACAAACAATATTGAATGGATGAAGAGCATATCGATAGTGCCCGTTGGACCATTATTTGAAAGCATGAATACAAACATGTGCTAAATAATCTCAAGTCAATGATCTTGAATGAACTTTCTTCTCTAATACTTGAGACATCTACATAGAAATATTGACATTACATATTTAGAGTTTCAAATTATCAATGGATTAATAGTGTTATGTGATAAGATAGTTGACTACCTAAGTGCAAGTTCTATGAATCTTAACATGAAATTAAATTCAAATATGTTCTTAAGTACGTTCATGCTCCTTCCACTACCGAGAAATTAGTAGAAATCTAATAGAATTTTTCATCGCGACGCATCTTGCATGAATTTCATCGAACAAACATACTTGCTTTTTCTTTTCTAGGATCGATTTTCATTTGTTCTGTTGGTTCCTATTTACTGTTGCTATGAGAAATCCTTCTGCATCGAATAAATATTCCAAAAGAAGTTTAAAAAAGAAAAGACAAAAAGACAAAAATCAAAAGAAACAGAATAGAACGAGTTTCCTTGTTTTAATAGTAAAACATACATCATTTCAAAACATTTGAAAAGTGAAAATCTCGAAAACCTTCCATCAGCAACAAAAAAATCGGTGTTACTTCGATTATTTTGGTTTGAAACATTTTGCTACTATAGTGAGTATACATGGCTAGGGGGTATTAAAAAAAGAACAGTTTTAAGTATTTCATCTTCAATGCTAGACTACTGTGAATCTTAAGCAACACTGAGGCATATACAGTATATTGAAACTTATCATCAACTTCATATAAACTGATGAATATTTATTAATGTAGTGTACAGTCTCATTTTTGTTTCCCGATTTCTTATTGCTCAATCATCTTACATAATGTCTTTTATTTTCATGGACTTCGATTCTACAATATTGCAAGAATTAATATTATTGACCTGTCACTCTATTTTCTCATATACTCTTTTTATTAATACCAGCTTTCAAAAACACCAGGCGAAGGATTTAGGGTGCGGATTTGGGGTCTCATTATCAGTGTGGGTTTTGCTCTGATGAAAACAAGTACAATGAGAACCAACACCAAGACCCACATCCACACCCATATATCTAATTCATAAAATATCTTTTTGACTCTTGCACTGTGACTAAAATGATTTATTGATAATCATTGTTCACTACAAGAGCCGAAGGCCTCACGTATATATTCTTTCATTGCTTCGAATACATCGTCACTGTCGAGCACTACCACCAATGTGTCACGGTCTGTCCCTATCTTGGTTTTATGATTTCATACATTATCATGCAAGTGGATTGGGTTTTTTCCAACGAAAATAAGTGTACAGATACTATATATACGTTATGAAGCTCTACATAGTGAAAAATCTGTCTGCCAACACTAGTTGCACTATACAAAGTAAACACGAATTACTGACACCAGAAGTGTATAATGCCTGCCAACTACTACTCCCTGCCAGATGATGAACTCATCCGAAAGAAGCTCACGGACAGACGAGTGGTCAAATCCATTCGGCCCGGCATGGGTACCTCCATAGATCTAGGAACAAGAAGCGTTATTATGACAGGGAGTCTCGCAGGACCCATCATTGTTCCCCTTGTTGCTTATAAAATCTACAAGTGAGTATTTCATCTAGTGAAGTCCGATAACATTAGAGATGAATTGGCTGAGGGTCACCTCAGTCCTAAAAGAGAAACAATAAGATTTGTGGAAAACTAAACGCTTAAATCAATTCATGTAACCAAATAGGAAATTTTAATTTGGAGCATTACATTGAAGGGATATTTTGAAGGATCTCTGTGTAGGTATGTCTAGCATCTATATCATAGTTCTCATAAAACACCTACGTTCACAACCTCTTATCACGAAGAAGTTACGATTAACTCTGCTCTAACTTATCAAATTATTCAAATTAGAATTTCAATCATCACATTATCAAGGAGTTTATTTTTAAAGTTATCAATCTTGTACCACAACATGGCTTGAGATCTTAGTTACTATTTGTAAGGAAAAGAGGGTTTAACGTGAGGGAGACGGGAATGAGTTGAATAAAGAGGAAACAATTGAGTGAGATGAGAGAAATATGAGGAGAAGAGATCCACTTCTTTTTCGTATACGTGAGTTTTAGTTCTTTTATTGAGGACAAGACACACACAAGTTACTTCTAACTCTTACAGACTACAAGTACAATTGAATAGGCCCACACACGCTACTTCTAGCTCGTTCCGATTACAACTTACTACAACTACAACTCTAAAGAATTTGAATACCAATTTCACTAATCTCCTTCGCTCTATTTTCTCCTCTCCGATTCTCAGAGAGAGACACTTCCCGTAAGAATGAGAGAGCGAGAAAATAAGGAAATAGTGGTCAAGCGAGAAAAGGAAAACAAGAGAGAGGAATGGAGAAAAGCGACGACGAGAGGAAAATAGCGATAAGAGAAAGAGGAGGAAAAGGAAGATGCCCTCTATCCACTGGGATGGTGCATAGAGTCGATGAATGTCCACCTCTAGTGTATGTGGAGGTGAGACACTCCTTGTCGTTGTGTCATTCACATGGACGTCTATGCACTGAAGCCCCTTGGTACACTATTCATACAATAATATGACAGAATCAAGCCAATTTGATAATGTATAATTTCCTACAGAAAGTGCTCGATTAAACATGCCACTGAATCTCACCAAAAATCATCCATCTTTATTTATAGATAATTTTTATTTTAAATCTTATTATCAAAATAAAACAATGAAATACTTTGAATATAAATATAAGACGAGAATATTCTTGACACCGAGTTTACCTCAAAATAAATATTAGCTTATCGATTAAGGGGCGAAATTTGAAATGCAACACCAAATGAAAGTAATCAATCGGCAATTATTTCTTTTAGTGATCTTTCAGGTTCATTCATCATATATGTGTGGATCAGTAGAATATCAAAAAAACGTACTAAAAAACTCTCCGCAGATCATGAATCATAATATTGAAAAACATTTTCAATCATCGACGAATCTATTTTTTATTTGGTGTGAAAATGCAGAGAACATTTCTAATTGAAAACGATCAAACACATGCTGATGCAAGCATATTTATAATTGCGATCTGCAAACGTAATTCATCTCATTGTATTTCAAAACGATGGATCGTTACCAGCTGAATACAAACTTGAGTTTAGTGTTGGTGCTGTACCATTTACTGACAAATATTCCAAAATCATTGGTATATGTCATGGAACAAAAATGATAAATATGTATATAAACGTCTTGATGCTTTATAGAATAATGTTTTTTTCATGGGGACAAGAAGCCCGAGCTACAAATTTTGTACTAGGCATATGTTCGAAACACGAATCTGAGAAGGAGGGTGTAGATCTCGTTGAAGATAAGAGCCACAAATCTAGAACCACACCTAATCACTATAAAGAAAATCACAAACGTATGTGAACTCGATGCTGTATACGAATAAAAACATTTCTTCGCTCCTGTCTTGTGAATATTGATCTAGATAGATCAGGATGAGAATGTCAAAGTTTTACGTAGAACCTTCATCACACAAACTTAACACTGTTAGGTTATTTGACGAAAAAGTTTCCCTTTTCAAGTTGGAAAGATATTTTTGTATTATTCTTTTAAAATATTGTACTCAGTGTAAGGAGACACCCATCAAGGTTAATATAGGTACCACACAAGGGATTTCATGCTTCGTGCTCATGAACTTTGTTTTCTCGACGTGAACCAACATCGATTCACATGGTATTCATTGAGATCTGTGTTTATTGTTCAAATAGAGTGCTCATGGAATGGGTAAATGACGAAACTGAAACGTGACTTTTATGACATTGAAATCAAGCAATCTAATGTTTCATACTATCGAAGCTCATGGTGCCTAGTTCAAACTGTAAAAACTGAGAAGGTTGAGCATCAAGCATCGTGATTAGTATTCATTGATTCACCTATTTCTCTACTTGCAAGTCGAAAAGAGCCAATGGTTTCTCAAGAACAAAGTACGCAAACAGATCGATCCTTTATCGTAACTCGCCAATCGTTTGGTTTGAATTTCCAAGGTGCTCTGAAGTTTTTGTCGTCTTTACTGCTGCCGCTTGCACTAGGCATCTTCACTTTCATCATCACTTATCAACAACAGGATACAGCTTTAAGGCAACGTGAAGCAGATCACAATGCTTCAGAACTTCAACGTAAAGAAGATCAGAATGCTTCTGACCTGCAACGTGAACAAGACAAAAATTTGAATGATGAAAGATATAAAAACGAGGTTCTCGACAATTATATTAAAGATATGGCTAAATTACTGGAAAATAATAATGGTTCTATCACAACTAATAAAGTAATGGCTACTATTGCACGCGCTAAAACTCTGACTGTTTTTCATAAACTTGAAGCCCAACATAATATTCAAATCATTCGATTTCTCTACGAAGCGGAACTTCTTGCTGTGGGAGAGAAGTATTCTTCATTGGATCTTTCTAAAGCAGAACTTCGTGATTTGGTTTTTCGTGATTTAGCAATTAATAAGAAGAAAATATACAATTTATCACTTACTGGTATCTTTTTATGGAATAGCACGTTTGAAAATATCGAGATGCAGGAGAACAACTTTGCTAATACTGAATTCAATTATGTGAACTTCTCATCACATCATCTTCAAGATACTGATTTTTCAAACGGAATCTTCAACAATGTCAACTTTTCATCCACTAAAATTTTGAGCGTGAATTTTGCATATACTCAGTTGAACACTGTCAATTTCTCATATACCCAGTTCAACCATGTGAGTTTTGCATATACTCAGTTGAACACTGTCAATTTCTCATATACTCAGCTCAAAAATGTCAATTTTTCATCGGCCATACTTGAAGACATCAATTTTTCGTCCACTACGCTTATGAATGTCGACTTTGCGTTTGCGAAACTTAAGAATATTGATTTTTCATCCTCTATCCTAAGCATTACCAATTTTACCAACGCCACGCTCAGCAATTGCAAGTTTTCGTTGTATAACTTGCTCGGTATCAATTTCAAATTTGCTTCACTTAGTGATGTCAGATTTTTATCCACCAGGCTGAATAAAGCTGACTTTTCACATGCCAGATTCTCAAATGTCAACTTTTCTCATGTCACTTCAAGTAATGCTCATAACAGCTTACTTCTTCTTGCATAAATCCGTTTTTCGATTCTATTTTAGTGTTATCCATTTTTGTCCGTACCTATATGCCTGGCACAAACTTTGAGAGAGTAATGTCTATTCGAAATGATTTCTCTTTTGCTAAATTATCAGATTCTGTGTTTATGAATTGTGATCTTCAAGGTAGTGCCTTTGCAGGAGCGGACATAACCAACGTTAATATATCACATTCCAACCTTTACCGAGTTGATTTTAGCGGAACCAATGTTACAGACCTGCAACTACAAACTGCTCTTTCAATAGAAGACGCTCTACTTCCCAATGGAACACGCGCTCAAGATAGGAGCTTGATTGATAATGGTCAAGCTGATTGTAATATGTCTCGTGTCGATAAGTGGAGACTAGAATACGGCAACATCACTAGAGCGATGATTGAAAACCAAACGAACAACTGTCAGTTTATCTTGCAACCATATACTGATAAAGCTACAATGACGCAATATATCAGTTCCCCAGAGCATTGGGACTCAAGCTTTTGGAACTACTCCTATGCAATACTGAGTGCAAATATGACCGTCGGTGTATCTATCGAACTAAGTAGTATTGACAAGAATAATCTAGTTTTGGCACAGAAAAATTTAAGTAAGTACCTTTATATATCAGTATACTGATATTGGTAGGTCTTCCATTTATAGTCACGACTAATCAAAGGATTAGGTTAACTCTAAGCGATGACATGCAGCAACTCAAAGTGTCCGTCACATTGAACAAACTCGCCAATCAGAACAATGAGACAAAGTATTGGTGTGATGACATAAGACTTGTCATCATTTATGGTACATATTTGGAAAATCGAAGTAAGTGCTCAGTTATATATTATCTGTAGATAACGCAAATTCTTTACTTAGAAGTTTGTTAAACACTTCTAACCAAGCTGTTCTGATATTGAGAATATTTTTTCTACTTAGTGTATATGAAATCTATTCCATAGAAAGGTATAAGCTTGCCAACTTTTTTCTTTCTAGAGTTTAGGGATGAGTAACATCATTTTTTCTGAATGCTTATTGCTGCTCGATGTTGAATCAGAGGAAATAGAAATTTCAGCTTCAGATGATGACTGTATTTAGAATCTCATATCAAACATATGTTGGTATAATAGGCTGTCATAAGTTAATCGCAGTGTATAGTGAATTTGAATACTTTTGCAGATAGAAAGAAATTTTGAGAACACACCAACAGTTGTAGAAACAACGAAGTGAGTTTATTTCTGACTGACTTAAATATGAATTTCTGTAAATAAACCAAGTTATCAATATTGGCCATTCTTTGCATTATCATATATCAGTGATATTTATTTTTCCTTATCCTTTCTGTTGTCCCAAAGAATATCTGAAACTTGTTTCTTTATTGGATAAGTAGCCACTTTTTAAACAGAAATTAGATTCTATCCAAAAACTAGGTCTTCACATTCTGAGAACAACGACTCGTTACATAACTGTATCAAATAGACTTTCATATTGTGGCAAGTTCCTCACTAACTAACTAACTAGATTCTTATAGAACTTGAAATCAAGAATAGTGGAGTTGCATTCTCGTTCAACTGAATATAATTCTCTCGGTTGGTGTGAAGTTCCCTTTTATCTTTTCTCCTGCCTACGCGTTATACGTAAGCTGAATGATAAGGGTTGATAAAGTTGATCTATCTAGATCAGAGAACTCACGTATTAACTTACTTACGGGATAGAATATTCACAGCACGAGAGAGACGAATCGATAGAATATAGTTAGTTCAGTGTTGTTTATTATGAACGTTTATTACTTCTAGTACCACTGACTAGTGAAAAAAAAAGGAAAAGCATGTATTTATTTATAGAGAGAGCGCACAAGAGAGAAAGGAAATAAAGGAAGATCATAGACCACTTTAAAAAAAGAATCACACTGACTAATAGCAAACGACACGTTATTCAAAGTTAGTGGTGACACAGTATCATCAGTCGACGCTAACAGTTGGGTATCGACAGCATTGTTTTGCGTTCGTAAAATAAGCTGCAATGATATATCAAGGGCAATTTCTCGCTCCGGGACGTGTTACGTTACAGAAAACTCATCGATTAGTTTTCATGTTCTAGCTGCCATATTTACGTGTCCTCTTATGATAAATCCATCCATTTCAAAGATTAAATAAATGTATTTATGTATTAGTGTTTTCTATTCATCATTCACTTATACGTAGTTTTACTAGTTAAAACTTTTGAATCACAGTTAGAGCAGGATCAAATGTATGCTTTTGTTTCTTGTGACATTTCTTTAATTAGTTATGGCTAGTCCTATTTCCTAGCAATACAGAACTGATTGATTCTGAATGCGTGTCCACAAATGAGCAGCCTAGTATCAATGGATTCGATTTAATATTCAGATAAACAACTACAACTTCACCCACACCTAGAGGTGTAAGCCGTAGTTGGTACTGCTTGAATCAAGTCTTTAATAATGCTAAAACACTAGCAGCAACGCTAATCGGACCATGGCTGCAACGGGGAAAACTCATTTTACCTAATAAAATTTGAAGTTTTCTTCAGTGGAAAACCAATACTTTCTGAGAAAAAACCATTAGCCTAACTACGAAATAAAAGCTGAAACTTTTATAAATGTAGTAAATGTGACGATTTTAGATAGAAGAAGAGTTAGTGCTGATGATGAAATTACACTTTATTTAGCTTCCCCATATCATAAATTGCATCACTTACAAAGAAAGTGCCCGTTTATATAAATGCTACAAGAAGAGGAGAGAGAGATGACGCAAGAAAGTATTGGAAAGGAAAGAATAGATGAACAATAGTAATGACAGTGATAAGATGCCACATATATCTTGATACTGTCAGAGTAAAGTATCAGCTAATAAACGAGAGATAGTAATACAAGAGAGACGAAGAAAGGTTATGAGTTCAATAGTGACAGATAAACTGTGCATCATCATGTTTATATAACTAAAAAGCAGAACTAAATAATAACAAACCATATCGACTACACTGAAAGTGTCACAGTAAAGTCTAGAATTCTCTCTCATTTACATTAATTTTATTCAAATTTTTAAGTAAAGTTACGCATGTGTACTTGTAAACGTTATCCAACATATCATAATGAATAAACGCACAAAAAACGAGGAAACAAAATTTTCTTACATATGAGGCTCCCTCCAGTGAAGACAGAAATACGTAAAAATTTCATTGCAAAAACATAAATCCGACCGGAACTCAGTTTCAAAAGCCGTCAGAGAGAAAATCTTAAAAAAAACAGAGGAACATTTACAATAACGTTCTGTGACAGCAACCTGCTCATTTGAAACCGCTCGTCCCCGCGAGCCTGATTGGCCTAAGCCACGGGGCCTCGAAATCTAATTGGGTGAAACCATCGTGATAACAATGCTAATCGACCTAAACCGGGCAGCTAAAACATCTCAATGGCAGAAACCGCGGGGCAAACAAATCTGATTGACTGATAGGACTATCGGAAAAGAGTGGTCTCCAGCTTAAGCCTCATATTCTCTGTTGTTGTTTGACCTTTCACATCAAGGATGGAAGAAAGCAAAGAAAGAAAGAAAGAACTGACATGATTTCGTAGGAGGCTTAGTTCAGTCTATGGATTAAAAGTAGTGAGGTAGTCCAAAAATGATTGTTGAGGTAGACAGTTGTCGTTCAGGTGAAGTGCTGAAGAATTACAGATGTCAGCTTTAGTTTCCCTGTTTGAATATGATGTAAAATCAGAAATCGCATGCATTTGTGACTGTCTACATGCACACACATAAATATAAAAACTGCACCCCATCACACCTGCAAAAGCGGAATAAAATGCCCAAATTTCTCATCATTCTTTTGACCCTCTCTATCCATCTTTCTTTCTTCATCTCTTCTAGTCACCCCGTTGCGTGCCTCTTTAATTGAAATTCGTCCAAATGCTCGTTGGCAACAAAATGGTATCACTGTGGCTGGAGGAAACGGATCAGGCTATGCAATGAATCAACTCTCACACCCATACGGTTTGTATGTTGATGATGATCAAAGTATCTATGTCGCTGATCATTCAAATAATCGTATTATGAAATGGACATCGGGTGAGAGGAGTGGCCAAGTGGTTGCCGGTGGAAATGGACTAGGAAGTAAAGCTGATCAGTTGTATTACCCATACGATGTGATTGTCGACAAAGACACTGATAGTCTCATCATCTGTGATTATTCAAATAGAAGATTGGTTCGATGGCCTCGCCGAAATGAGACAAGTGGAGAAACGATCATGTCCGAAATCGCTTGTTGGGGTTTGACAATGGACGAGGAGGGATCTCTCTATGCCACTGACTATGGAAAACGTGAAGTGAGACGATATCGTAGAGGAGAATCTCAAGGAACAGTGGTTGCAGGTGGCAATGGAGGTGGAGGTCGTCTCGATCAACTCTCTGACCCACAATACATATTCGTCGATCGAGATCATTCAGTTTACGTGTCTGAAGAGGGAAATCATCGAGTGACAAAATGGGTGGAAGGTGCAAAAGAAGGCATGGTCGTGGCTGGTGGTCAAGGAAAAGGAAATAGTCCCAAACAATTTTCTTATCCTCGAGGAGTCGTTGTCGATGAATTGGACACTGTCTATGTGATAGATGCAGGGAATGATCGAATCATGCGTTGGCCAAAAGGAGCCCCACAGGGAAGTGTTATTTTTGGTGGAAACGGTCGAGGAGGACAATCGAGCCAACTGAATGCGCCCTCCGGTTTATCGTTCGATCGAGACGGTAATCTGCATGTCGTCGATTTGGGAAATCATCGAGTACAAAAAATCACCTTGGAATTCAATGGCTGAATCTGAAGCATGAAACGATGAGCGACGAGAGGAGGAAATGAAAAGAGAGAAACATTTGAATAAACAAAGAAACATGTACTTTTTTCTGAAGTAGTGTGATAATGTCCTTGAAATAAAACAAAAATAAAATAGAACCAAAGCAGAGGAAAAAGGAAAAGAAGGAAGGGAGAGAGAAATATGGTTGGGGAAGAAAAAAGGAGAGAGCAAAAAACGGGATGGCAAAGGGAAGTAGAGAAAGGGGAAGAAAAACGTGGGAGCGAGAGAGGGGAGAAGACATGTGACTGAGTTTTAAGAAAACGGAATCCTAGAAATAGAAAAACCCTAGAACTCTGCCAAAACTCGTCTGATCAACTTCAAATTTTAGTAAAAAGTATAGATCAACGAGATCTAACGGATTAGCACGAATTCACGCCGATTTTCTTAATTAAAATGTGGAATCACAGCGTTTCAAGATTCAGTGTAAAAGAGTGAAAGTAGCGTGAGAAAGATTTTCAAAACCCGTAATTCAGTGAAAACTTCTGGATTTCCTAACATTTCGTTCGGGTAGTTAGATAGCCATGCGATCTAAAAAATTCTTACAGATTCCCGACGATTTCCTAAACGGAAGGGTCAATGCGCAGGACTTCAAGAATCAGAAGAATAGTGAAACAGCAACATGAGAGAGGATTTTCGGAGATCCGCTACTCCGTTAAAACTTGTAGATCTCTTGGGAATTCCTCAGGGCAATTAGTATACCATTCCAACTAACCGTGTCCCAAGAGTTCTCGACGATTTTCTTAGTGAAATGTTAGAGTAGCAGCATTGGGAGAGATGGCATCATATTGTGTGTTTAACTTCAGATTCGTTTTCCAAAGGCCTGTATCTCATTGAAAAGGTACGCGCATTTCTGGAGGGCGTCTATGTTGTCGTTTTAAATGAGATCTTGTGGAGACTCCGTGATTTGGGAAGTTTTTGTGAATTAATTTTTTGAATGGCTGAGTTTCATTGAGATGCAGAAAACTTGGTTTGTGATGTTGGAACAGATTTTAAGTGAACGGTTGCTTAACGAGATCTTTTTTGTCAAGTAGTCGATGTGGGATGTACTCTTACGAAGTTTGAAAGATTTGAGAGCATTCCCTTGGTTCACTTGTAATGAAAGCATTTTCTGAAATGGGATATCGTAGCGTAAGTATCATGACGCCTATGTGTCAGAGATCATGAGCTGATTGAATAATGCTTGAGCTCTTGCGAATTGGTCACGAGAATCAGTTTTTGATGGGTTCTGATCTGATCAAGCGGGGAAAGGAGATACTTCATCTACACTGAAAGAAAAAAAGGTGCCACACGAAACCCTAAAGGGTTCCGATTTTTGCAACGAAATCGAAACCCTTTGAGGTTTCGCAGAAAT
>OENT01002192.1:2881-26444 GCA_900239685.1 Rotaria macrura | reverse complement strand
TGGACACTCTATGCTAGAAAGACGATTGCGAAAGATAGATAAAAGGAGATAAGCCGCTCTTAGCAACATATCAACCAATATGGCCACTATTTTAAACATAAGCGTGGCTTACAAGACTTCACGAATAAGTCTCAATGTAATATTATGATGAATAGCGTAAATCTAAGAAAACGAAGAAAATTCAATCACGATCTTTTGAAATTTGAACGATTGCCTACGACTCGCTGGTGAAGAAAAGTTGAAACTTCTGACACACATTACTGATGTTATTCAGCTTTTCATTCAACTTTTCTAGCAGAAAACCGAAACTGTCTATGCCGGTTCATTGGCAAAATAATGTGACAATTTCAAAATAGATACTTATCAGATATAAAAGTAGAATACGAAACTTGTTGCCCTTACCAGAGACCGAAACGAATAGAAAAATCTCAATTCGATTCGATTCGACGGAGTCAATGCTCGATTTGATTTAATTCGATTCGACTCATGCACAACAGAAAATCGCGTCATTGCTCATAGGGTGGGTGCACAGCCATGATAAGCTATCTTCATCTGTCTCGAGGGACTGTATTCTTTTCTTTTGCTTTTAAGTGTATTTCTGTTAGGTTCTTGTTCCTAAAATCTTGTTTATTTTTCTAGAGGAAAACTTAAGCTTTTTCAAAACAAGAAGAAAAACACATCAAATAAACAAAAAACACGAAGAGAAAAACAAGAGAGAAGAAAAATCAACAACCAGATATCTATTTATATATATATATATATATATATATATTAGAACAAAAGGAAAACAATAATGAAGGATCTTTTTTAATTATAGAGAAAAAACGTAATCTTTCGTAATGATTATGCATCCAGCCTGTTTCTATAACACTAACATCTCATTCTCAGTTTCTAATTCGTTTTTAAACAATGACCATGCAAAAATGTTCCTCTCGAAGCGAAATCACAATCTCAAGAAACTCATCCTGACAAAACTAGATCTATGACATATTTTTGTTCTTTCTTCGGACAAAACCCTGCATTATGATAAAAAATATTAAATAGAACTGAACATTAGCAATCTATATTTCTCTAGTAATAAAAATTGGCATGCTCATAGTTCAAACATCAAATCATCTTAACTCACAGCCTCTACTTGTTCGAGTGATGATTTTAGTGCGACACATATTCCGAATCGTCCTAATTCATTTACATCCTTTGCTAATTTTCATGCTTGACTGAAATTAGTACCTTACCCAAATAATTAGAAAAGAAAAAAATTTGTACTACCCTGGTTAACATAACGATAGAATAAGCTTAGCGATACATGAAATCTTGAGTATCTGTTAGCAACATTAAAGGTATCCAGACGAATGTGTTCTAACTCATTATGTCATTGTCAAAATGTGTATCTTTGTCACATTCTTACTTGGGTTGCCTTTCCTCAAAATTGTGCAGCAGGGTTCTAAGATTTATCAAGATCTATTCATATTATAATTTTTGTTGTGTTCATCATTCAATGATACCAAATTTTTGAGTCGTCTTTAGAGATTCGCTGAATTCGAATAGCAATATTAAATAAAACTGGTTCTCGGTTGACATACATATTATATTTGATACAATGCTAGATTTTCGTGAACAAGAATCTGTTGAACCAAAATCGAAAGATTTGATTCATTGCTAGTAATGATGGAAAACTATCTGTCACAAATGACGTACGCTAATGTTTTAATCATCGTCTATATAAGTGTAATAGAATAAAAGAATGAACATTTAAAAACAATTTACATCAAGTTTTTTTCCCTATTTGACTAATTAGATGCTGATAACCTGTTGATGAAAATTTTAGGCGCGTACCTCTAGTAAATGACAATCAGTTTGATAATCAATGACTTATTCTAAATATTAAATTAACTCGTGTGCTTCCCCTCTGTGAATATTAGAACTATGATATACGTGAACACGTGTAGATGATGAATCAGAAAATAATTAATCTATGGGAAAGAGGGATGATATATTAGAATCATTGAAATGTTTTCGAACTTTTTGACATTGATGGATGTGTATAACTTACTTTCGAAGACGTACATATTCTAGAAATTAAGTAACAAGGGTCTCAATGGCAAAGAATTTTGCAGGAATGAAAGGCTTTTGATTGTGGCATTTATTGTTTAGAATTCATCTAGTACATCATTGCTTCGACGGAAATTGTGCAGTGTTTCTTATCAAACTAAAGAATTTATTGCAAAGAAATTGCTTCGACTTTTCGCTTAGCGACAATTCTTCTCTTAACTTCACCCCGAGCATTATTTCTCCCTCTCACTGTGCTGACTTCTTATATAATTTTCCAGTTTTCTTTGTCATCTTTGATGACTACTATAACCATGCTTTAGAATGCGAACGTTATTGTTTCACAATGCTTGCGAAGTATGACATGCTGTTTTTGAATTTGCAACATTAAAATTTTCACAAGTAGCAAGCTATTATATTGTTTTGCATTTTTGTTGGTGTGAATCTAATTTTTTTTGTGCTAAGCAAGCTGTATGTGTATAACCAACTGTATATTCTACTGTATGAGTTCATAATGATCTTCGCAATGAGAAAAAGATGAAAAATTAACACTTCTCATAATGATTCTTGGAACATTCGTTCAATAAAAGTATGGTTTATTTTAAAAAATTCTTTCAAGCGTCATATATCAAGTAAAAATATCACAAAATATATCACAAAAGAGCTTTAGTCAATATCAGTCTTGGTTAATTTCCTATGTTAGCTTCCGATGAACATCATCTCTCAAGAAATTCAGCCATTATCTACGAATTTTGTAGTGATTGATATATTTTCTTGCGCTTCTAGATATTCAGATATTATATGCAATGTAAGTTACTGTTGAACAAAATATCTATTGGTGTAAAACGGCCAAATTATTTAATCTTTACTTTAAAAACATGAAATTACTGTGTGACTATAGTCAAGACTGGATTTTTTTCTTTAATGACTAATAAACAGTAATTATATTTCTTTTCTCTAGCATAATGAATGAGCCGAAAAGGCAAAAAGAGTTTTATCTTGACAATAATTTTACGAATGTGTGAAATAATATGTTACTACTCGTCGGCGAGTTGGTATTGAAACAAGTGTTGATTAAAATTAAAAGTCGTGTAATGTCTTATAAACAGCTTCTACTATTCTCGTCACATTTCAGCATACAGTTTGATGATATCCACCCATGTGATGAAAACTGGACAAAATCCGGCGATAAACGCGGTTTTACCGGTTAGGTTGCCAGCTCCCAAAACTACGGTAAATCGGCGGTTTCGTCCCGTAAGCCACGGTAAATCAATGTAAAACCCTTGTTTTTTTCGCAGTAAACCGCAGTAAACCGGTTCTGTTTGAGTCTCTGTCTCGACAGTATTTGTTTTAAATTCAAAAATAATCTTTGAATTAAATTTATTTATTTCACTCAAAAAGATACATTTCAACACAAAAGTCTTTCAGAAAGAATTATATTGAAGCATAAATTCAAAATAATTAGTATAGATAAATCAAAACTACATGTGAAAAATAGATCTCCAGACTAAATATTAATAAATGAATTCATAAAATACCTTAACAAAATAATCTTAAAATTGACTATAAAAAATGAATCTCAAACTATAACCGACGAAACTTTAAGTGAAACTGTTTTTCAACAAAAATTTAGAGATTAAATTTGAAAAAAATTAATGTAAAAAGTAATAAATATCAAAATATTACTTTTTTAAAAGGACACAGGCAAGGCAAATGAGTGAAAGACAGACGAGCACTTGTATATATATATATGTTGCAGGCGAAATTGGGATCCAGTCAAATAATCCCTATTTCACCCACAAACGTATATTTACTTTTTTTCTAGTTCTGTGCCCATTCACTATATTCTTTTCACAGGAAAAATTACCAATGAACTGTGTTTGACAGGTGAAATTTGTAAAGAATAGCGATATCACTAAAACCCCTGGTTAACCGCTAAAACTGATCCGGTTTTCGAAACATGGGCAATGAATGATTCGAAGAGATAGTCGGGCAAAGACAAAAGTTGATGCAATCGGATTTTGAAGAATTGAAAAGAGTCCACTTTATTAAGTGAACGCGCGAGAACAATTGCTGGAAAACCTTTACACAAACTTTACGGTCATTCAACTGTGACTTGTATTTCAATTCAGAGCAAAGGCAAAGGTTTTATATTTTCGACTTTTCAATAAAACTGTCGTTTCAGCTCAGTTTATCATGTGTGATTGACTTATTTTTCTCAATTTTACTACTAAATCAAACTTTTTACTCTTCAGAAACTTATGATAACTAAAAAACTCTCCATTAGAAAAGTGTACTAATAGGGTTGACCGAGCTCACCAAAAGAGCCGGTCAACATTTCAAATGAATTATGATGATATAGCACAAGTTTGAAAACGATCTCATCGTCAGCAGTACAAAAAGATCAGTCTATAGAACTACAGTGAGCTAAACAGTAGGCGGTGATTTTTTTCAAACTGAGAAGCCGGTTCAGATGTAGGCTTATTATGAAGATGTTAGTGTGAAAATCATTTCTTCAGTCAATTATTTAAAACTATCGATGAGAGATTGCGTCGGATAGAAACGAAACTGAACTACAGTTTTGGTACGTATCAAAATAGTCGAAAGGAAAATTATTCCAAGAAAAGACGGAACACAGTTCAATTTTGTACTTGCATAACTACCCGTATCAGTGATTCGTAGCTCCAGTTAGATATACATTTTATTATCGCATCTCAGGCCGACATTCTGTTCTCTTCAAACTGATAATACGAATCAACACGCTCAGAGTTTTGGTGGTACCGAACCACAAAAGTGTTTCGAAGTGAAGTTGTTCGCCGTTCCAAACTCGATTTTTTTTCGTTTTTCCAAACGAAACTCCATCACTACTATATTCTTTATTTCGCTCCATCATTCTCAAAAAATTCTCATCAATTCGGTCAATCTTGCCAAAAATCTTGCAATGAGCCCCTTGTCCCCAGTCTTGACAAACTGGAAATATTCCTATAGACAAATGTAGTATATTTGTTGACATAGTGAAATATCTTCATCTAGCAAATCTAGAATGTCAGTATAGATTTTTTAAATATTTTTCATACGACCGATGTTCTCTAGCTTCTTACCCTAAGTCTTTCTACATTTATTTAATTCTTAGTTTGATTTTCGCTACTTTTCCTTTCGGTCAATATAACACTTCGAATTGGTATCGATCCCAAGCCCAGAGACGTTTAAGTCCAAGGGCTCTTAATAGGAACGACTTTCAAACTAAAAGCCAATCTACACTGAAATGGTACATAAGAGTTTATTTTCTTTCAAATGAAGGAGCCATATCGATATTCTTAAAACTAACCATGAGTTTCATTATTTCCTCTAGCCGCGAAAACAACTGATTACCTTGTGTAGTACTTGTCAAAAGAACAGGATTATTGACAGCTGTTCAATTCTACAATGAGAGACTGTCATAGCTCTATGCATCATGACAAAGTGATTGCACTTTTCAATACGTATTTTCGAGGTACTGTGCTTTGGTATGTGTAGTAACAGTAGTTCATCGATCATGAACTAGCCAGTCATTAATGACTACCTGTATCAAATCATTGATCTAATTTCAGACAGAAAACATACCTAACCTGTACTTCGAAGAATACTTCTATATGAATGCTATATGCTATGTTAAATCTCATGCTGATCTAAAGTTTGAAAAAGGGAAACCGTGAATAGAAAAAGTACAGATATTGCAGCCGGCTACAAGAAATGGAGAGAGTTCGAGTCCATGTTTATCCAAAGTGTAGTTGGACTCTAAAGGCGGTAAAGCGCAAGAAAAACTTATAATATATTTTTATATGTAAAAAAAATAACGATTTCAAATTCATACTCTCGATATTAATTACAGTGTTGTGTTATCATCGTCTACACGAAAAGTCAAATAAGCAACTGTTTATTACATGTTCATTACAGATATCTCATCGAGAAGTGTGATGAATCATCAATTTTATGGAAATTTGAGAGGTAGAAACTCTCTTCACTCCTGAAATTATCCGTGTAAAGTTTGTATTTTGATTAAAACGCATGATCTTCATTCATTTGAAATGTGATTTCTAAGATGAAAAAAAGCATGCTTACCAAGTGGCAAATACCCACACTTGTGATTTTCACCATCTCAATTAACTGTATTTGAATGGACAAAATAGTACTCAGCACGAAAGAAAATATATCTCGCTATTATTTAAGATAGGATGTTTATATTTATTAACCTCTATTAGTTTAAAGTCAAGGTATGGTGTCTATTTCTATAACCCAGTTTAAGAAACTGGTGAAAACGTTTGCTCATATAACCCACCAGTCGTAGAAATGTAAAATTTCTATCTTTATCATTCAGATACTGACCGAATTTGAAACTAGCTTAAGTAATGACGAGGAGCATTTCGAAAGTTTACTGTCTGTTTCTGATTATTGCAATAGGTAAGAGAGCTGCAGATGGAAGAAACAATGCGTAAAGAAGGACTTGAAATGTCAAAAATCACTCTATAGTTTCTTAGAAAATTGATGTGAGTTTTATAAAGCGTAGACATCAGATGCTCACTTCTAGAAGCCCGAACTTTTTCTTTAGGGAGGGTGAGTCCCACCCATTCCCCAATTCAACTACGCTTCTGTGATGTCGTTTCACCAAAGCTTGCTCAAGTGAAAAGAAATCAAGCTGTAACCTGGATTGAAATCGTCTATGAAAACGATCGACCTCCATCATAACGACATTAATTTGAATTTCAATCAATTCTCCTACAAAGTAAACAAAAATGGAAAAAATCAAGGATTAATTTGACTGCTATTGATATATTGATAAAAAGATGATTATAATTGATTATTTCTGATGATCATTGAAAAAATCTTTAGTTAATTTTAATTGATTAGCACGATTATCATCAACAGAGTGATAACAGACAATCTACGGAAATGTGAATTGTTCTCTTCCACGTTTTTCTGACATTTAAAACATTCAAATGATATTTGAAAATATTTTTGCTCCCTTTGTTTTGAAAGCTATTCGTAGTTAGTTATCTTTGAATTATATCTAATTTTTACCTAATTTCTTCCTTTTACATGAGTACTTGCACTAAGGCTTGTTCCGAATCATGTTCAGTAAGTCTCAAACTTTTCTGTATAGGCTAAGCGCTTACAGGAGGCTCTTGTTGAAGTCACTAGTTATTCTATGTTTTCAAAAATACTTCAAAAATCATAGAGAAACTTAAAAATATTACTCGAAATATTTAAAACTTTGGGAAGAACTAAGTTCCCACTTAGCAGACTAGCGATGCAAAAGCCATTTATCATCAGATTCGTTTGATTAGGATAGATGGTCTTGTCTGGATATGATACTCAGCATGATGTTTGTATGTCGCTGCTACCATGGACAACGATCGCAATTCATCGTTGTTTCTCCTGAACAGCGGTAAGGAGAC
Source organism: Rotaria macrura (assembly GCA_900239685.1). NCBI lineage: Eukaryota > Metazoa > Rotifera > Eurotatoria > Philodinida > Philodinidae > Rotaria > Rotaria macrura. The sequence continues at coordinate 18,960 of OENT01002192.1, read as the reverse complement.
ACACAATTGAGATACGCAATTGTGTATCTCTAAGTAAACAGACGATGAAGAGAATTTTGGGTCATTCTGTGAAGTTCAAAACTTATATAATAATTTACTTGGCCAATGAGTTTATTAAATTAAAAGAAAAATATTCGAAATCTTTCATGTCTTCAATTATTTTTTTCCATTGATTCTCTCTCGTATTACATGGTATTCAAATCGGAGGAGTCGATAAATCATTTCAATCAACTCCATTATTGATAGAAAACTGACACCTATCCAAAGTCCCGATTGACCTCCAACGTTCGAAAGAACATCAACTATACCAAGAGCTGATGATTGTGTGTTGGTTTCGACAATGTTCGTTTCACGAACAACACTTAATCCAACGTAGTTTTTGTAAATTTCTTCACGCCAAATTATCGACCAATTCGTTGATAGTGGAACCGATGAATTTTCGACGAATGCCTTGATACTATTCATTTGCCATTCAGCAGGTGCTTTCAGTGATGATGTTTGAATGCGGAAATCTGTTATCAAACATTGTTGTGTACAATTCGAACAATATTTACTCATGAGGGACGAAGAAGCTAAAAGTGTAGTTATTGCTTCACTGAAACAAGAACTCGTTATGTTGCATAGAGGTGCTAGAACAACTGTATTCGTTCCAGGTAGAAGAACCGAACGAGAATTCCATAGATTAGGATTCACGCAACCACATTGTTCATAACTAAAACGAGTGTTGTGACTATGATATCTGTATATGTTAGGTGATTCATTCGAAGTGTACTTACGCATATGTTTGTTCGCAAATTTGATAACAAAGACTTTCAGAATAGGTATAGTCTGCTCCGTTGTAATTTTCAAGTGTCGCAGCAATCACTGGAGAAACATAATCTGTACAATCAGTGTACGGCGATGATAGAAAGGTTGCTATTTTCTTTCTATAGCCAAGCTTATGTCGTTGTCCTGGCGTCAAAAGTATTCCAGATGATTCAATAGTTGGAAGTTGTTTATTGTCATGAATGAGAGCTACCATACCGATACCTGTCAANCTCCAAAATACCATCACCACCATATTGATTTGCATAACGAACCTGATAATCAGTGGTATTTTTTAGGTTCGCATTGAATGTATGGCATAGACCGTATGCCGATGATGTGAATGAAATGAAGTCCGTCGTCGAACATGGCATAGAATTGAACGTGCATGAATATAACATTGAAGAAAGCGGAAAGAATAGCGTCTCTGGAAGTTGATTTTTATTCATTAGATCAATTAAAAAACTGTAAACGTAAGGTATTTGATCTAGAGTAATGGTTGTTGTATCGTTTGCATTGGTTATATTTAGTGCTCTCGTGTAGTTCGAGAACGGCCCAATAAATTTGTCAAGACGAAGTGGTGAAGCATTACAAATACTAACCGCTGGAAAATACTGTGGCCATTCTTGAGCATAGGTTATATCCATGTTTGTTGGATAGCTGTAATAAGCTAGAATCGCTTTGATAACAAAGTAGTTCATTACACCAAAAAATGCAAGAGATGAAACGGACCAAAAAATAAAGTTGTGTTTGCTTTGACTTCGAGCTATATTAGGCAAGCCATGAGTCGATGTAGTCGAGGCGAACTCTTGAATGATGGAACTACGACGAACCCATACACGTTCACCGAGTGTTGGTATTTGATTGGTAGGTACCGTTATCGACACTGGAGTTTTCATTTGTTATGCGAATACTTTACTCTATAGTTAATGATAAAGTCAAATTGTAGAGGAATCTGATCTGTTTTCCAGATGAATCCAGTTTTTAAATACAACAAAGAAAAAGCATGTTTAGAAAAAATGCTTTTTAGATTCTTGGCATGTAGTATATTTTGCTCGAAGTTCATTCACGTTAATAAATTCAAAATGTCCGGGTATCAACAGTTGTTGTATGAGATTGGACAAAAGTAAACTATAAGTAATTTTAGAGATAATTGTTTGAAAAAGTTATTTTAAACTTAGACAGTCATCTTTCAATTCAGATTGTCACCAATGCTAAAGAACAGACCAAGATTTTCTTATTCGATCTGCACGAAGTCGGTGCTGCTAATAGTTTCTTCCGAGAGATATGCTCTTTGTGTATTTGAACCACGACAATGTGTGTTGAAGAAATACATCAAAAATGGACACTTCAACACGTGAACGAAAACAGTCAACTTTCAAAAGCATCGAAACAACCTCTACGGAACTTCAAACTGTCATAGTCAAACTCTTGTACCAGAATTTATTTTCTCAAAATAATAACCTGAACGATTCTGAGACATTGAAAATGTCAGATAAAGTCGAAGCAATCTGGATACGCACATGATAAGAAGGCTAGTCTTGAGTAGATGAAACGGGAAGATCCCGAGCAATGGATAGATCTTACTAAAATTATAAACCTGAAAGCAGTTACCTTCAACACAATAGTTTTGAAATCTTTTTGACAGTAAATCACTCAAATATTAAATCATGTGTTCGTGTAAATTCAATGATGCATCTCGCTAAGCTTGGGTTTCTTCTACTAAATAATTAATATAGCATTTTCTATTTTATTTTTCTTAAAATACATGCAAAAAAATTGCAAATCTGCTGTAAATTTGAAGTAGAAAACAGATTATTCACTAAAGATTATTGTCGGAGAGGAATCGGCAAGAAAAATATTTTCTCACTCCGATCTCTGATTCGAAGGTCTATTCACTTTTGCTAAGGGTCAATAGTTTTTATCGAAATGAGATCATCATCTACGCTGAATGGAGTGTGGTTCCGGTACTAACAAAAGAAAATGTCTAGTAACATGTTAAATTGGGAAAATAGAAGAGAATTCGGCTTGACAAATTTCAATAAAGTCCATTTCTTCTTTCGTAGAGGATGGTGAAATGGCATGATCGAAATATGCACATATCTCATGAGCATGTAATTTGATGAAAAAGTGTGAGGAAAACGGTAAGGTAGAAGCCTGGTACAATGGAATGAAATGGTATACTAACTCAGAGAACCAGTATATCAGATTTAGTACTTAGTGCTTCGAAATTGTATTACTCTGGTTGACAATAAACTCGGATTTTCAAATCGCAAATATGAAACTGAACATTTTGGGAGGGTTAAAAGATGTTTTATTCCTCGATCACCTAACGTTGAAAATTCAAACGATTTTGCTCATAGAAAAGCAATTATGTTGAATTATACACTTGAATTAACTAAAACATTTATATTTTCTTCTTTAGCGATCCGTCGGAAAAGACACTTCCCCATTCTTGACACGCTCTTGTGTCATTCTCTCACAATTTCCTGTTCATTATTCTCAGTCTTGTTTCTTTCACTGCATAGCTACTCACTCCTAAAAAATTCAATAATACTTATTCCAGTTGCTTAAAACCATGAAGTGTTTTTCTCTTGAGATGCGATATACAACGGTGTGCAAAAGTTTTAACCGGTTACAAAATATTCCTTGCTATATAAATGAGAGACAAAAGTGACAATATATTACTATAGAACTTCAATCGATATCAATGGAGATGATTAAATTTCTTATAACAAAATAAAACATCCTCTTACAAATGTCTCAACCATCATCTAGAAAACTATGAATGGACTGAGCTCGTTTCATAGTTCTATTTGTTTCATTTATTTCTTTTTTTCATAAAAATTAATTGAAAAGTAGTTGCTCATTGTTATAAGCCGACGAAGTTATTCAATATTTACCCTAGGAATAAAAATACTATTCTATTAAAACCAAATAATAAATTTTCCCCGAAAACAATTGATAACATAAAAAAGAATCAACATAAGAATTGTTTGCTTTTCATTTTCTTTTGATTCGGAGAAAAATTAAGTTGAGAATACAAATAAAAGTTTTTTGACCAAGTTTTTAAAGATGTAAGATACTGTGCTACTGTGGAATGTTGATTTCGTTTCGAAAAATTTAGAATTGAGTTTGAATTCCTTCCGTATATTTTGTAAGCCACCTCAATCATTACCCTTAAAATTCGATAAAGTATTTCATACAGTCGAGTGATTCAATAGATGATCAGGACTAATAATGAAAGCGTATTCAAGTAAACAATCAAGAATCAACAATAGTCTGTTTTCCATCATAACGGGAGAAGAACAATGCATAGTGAAATATATTGGGGGCATGACATAAACAAGATATTTTGAAGCTAGCTGATGTTCGTGCATCTGATTGCTTTGAAATAAGTCTTTGTATAGGGTATTTGCAAGAGTCGTGAGTTAAGAAAAAAAATCAATAATGACCACATGTTCCCAAGTTTTTGAGTAAAATAACTAATAAAATGAGTAATTAATTGATATATTCGGTGAAAGTTCTGAAATTTCTATGATTGATTCCTATTTAAATAAATGATATGAATTCATCAGTTTCATTCATATGCAAGCAACTGTGAACGAAATTGTTTTTAGTGACTGTGAGTTTATTGTCATGGACGAATTTTATTGAAATGAACGATAACGGATGTTCAATAACAAAACAAGATTGTGTAGAATTCAAATACTTTCCAAGCTCGCATTCTGTTATATTAGGTCGGACAGAGAAAGCTTTCGTTTTGATGGAGTTTAAAAATCGTTTCTTTTAAATAGATTCTTGAACGACAATATAAACATCAAGAATAACTAAAGTAATCTTTTCTCCTCAAGATACATTGACAAGTATTGGTCCGATACACTCTCATCGATTATTGCTAGCAACATCTGATGTTGCTGATTTAAAATAGAGATTGAATTGTTACGTAGTATCCTAATCGAAGATGATACAATATTCAGTAACAAGAAATAATAGTCAGTAGTATCAGTTATCAGGGTCATGATGTTAAATGAATATTTTAACAATAGACGAACACTTCAATGAGTGTAGGTGACACTATTTTATGCTATTAACTTTTATTTCATTTCAATTTATATGCATGGAGATTTTCAAAATTTGAATGTCTCTGTGATCTATGAGATCTCTTTTTTTGAAGAACCTCTTGTCACACGCATAGATGGTAACGAGTCACACCGCTGATGTCTTGATGCTTTTTCTTTCATGATCAGTTCATTTTTTAAATTCTGTTCTCTTTTGATGCTCCACAAAACATGATAATTTTATTATCGTAACTATAGTCACTATTCCATATTAGAATGTAAAATAGAATCTATTACTACAAGAAGAACAACTTTCACAATATTCTATTGGTGTATTATTTTAAACCTTTGTTTCACAAGAGCTATATTAGCGTCGTCTTTGTCCTGATTGTGTCACAATGAGCTACCTTAACAAACTTATCTCGAATGTTTTAAAGAAGTGGATCGATTATTATGCTGAATCATGCATGTATGATTTCCCATCATCTTGCTGAAAATGTGAAATTACTAAAAAAGAGTTTCGTTTTCAAATTTAAAAACTGTCAAAAGTATAGTTTGAACGTATTGTTCATGATCGATGGGGGTTTTATTAGAATAATCAATGACAATATGTCTATGGAACATGCAACCAATCAAAGCATCATTTTCTAGAGAAATTACCACCTGTGTTCGACGAAAAATTCCTTTTATCAGTAGTGAATCAATTCTCATTCCATACTTGATGATTTCGTAAGGTACAAACCGATCAATACGGAATAGTTTCTCATCTGTGAACAGAACATCCATCGTGTCTTCTTTTACAGTTTCCTGTAAGATTATAGATGTTGTTGATATCCCAGTAACCAAAAACTACTTATCTCATTAGTCTAATTTCCAATCGACCCTTTTGTTTTCCAATTCAAAAGAGTCTCGCACTGTCTAAGTGAACTATTTCGGTCAACTGGATCATGATTGACTATACGTTATAAACTATTCGAGAATACTTGCTCAGCCAATCATATTACAGCATCACTTAATTGTTCGAATGTTCACAATAGTAAAGTTATTATTTCGTGTATTCCTATTCTAAATAAAAAGTTTTCATGGTTTGTTATAAGGAATGTCATGAAGCTGTACTAATACTAAGGCGCCTCCTTCCTATTTAAATTTTAATCTGGGATGAATTCTGATCGACTCATACACTTAGTGATAGATATCTCTATTCAATTGTAAAATTTTCAATGAAAACCTTTTTATTGGACTTGTCATAGGTATATCGTATCATGTTGTTATTTCTCATTCAAGCCCTATTCACAAGTATCAATTTCTAAATTCATTTATATAAATATATTTATGGATGAATTCATTAATTTTATGCATGAAACTAATGTTTGTACGCTACTTGTAGAAGGTTATTTCAAACGGAATCAAAGAAATGAACTCTTCATATAATTTTCATAGAAACCCAAACAAATATTATGCGAAGAAATTTCAAGGGCCTTGGTTCCATGGTTTCCTTTCGTACGATTATGCTGTCCTCTTAGCTGTCCAGAAAAATACAGAATGAATACTGTTGAAATCTAACACAACTCACTGACTTGGTGATCCAAATGAAGTTGGTAGAGTATCAAAAAAATAAAGTATGCCATTTTCTTTTTTTGCATATTGAAATTTGATTTAGATTTTCAGATCATGCATAGATTTATTCTTATATTCATTCATGACTAGATTTACCAATTATTGCCAAAGAAACACACATTGATCGGTTAAATGAATTCGATCAGCTAATGAATTCTTATTGAAATGTATATAACGGGAATATTTTCTGATACGACGGCTGAATTCAATTTAATTAGTTGCGTACTAATTAGTATATGATCTACAATATCAGAAGTCGATCTGAGCTGAGGGTTAGATTCAGTCAGAGTCTGCCTCTAGGGACCGATATGCTATTCTTTGCCACGGATTTCGTTGGTATTATAAGAATCCTCTTACTATATAGAGTTAGATTCTTCTCAAATCTGATTATCGAAATGATTATTAGAAGAGAAACTAACAACATGGTTCACTGGCAAAACAACTGAAGCCTAGAAGAAATGAAGTAACTTTCACTTCAACAGTATACTTCTCTCAGGTGGAAAATTATAGCAGCTGTTCCGCAAAAATATGATAATTGTTGCTCTTCTAACGTTGGTAATACTCAGTGTATTATATTAGGACTCCATTACATTAACACATGGTGTGGTACATAATACTTATGATCAATCTATGTTAATGGACGGTATTCGATTGTAATACTGACAACAATGCATTCATGTCAACTTGATAGACCACAGAGTAATAGGTAAGACCATAGTGCGTGAATGGATATGAATATAATGGTTAATGAGCTGTAAACTTGCCTTCACCTTTCATACAGTTGTCCTGATGACAAACGTGTCAAAAGCTTCCATAGATGCAATGCTGGTTTGAAGAATAACTTTTAAGTGGTTTGGTTGGATTTGAATTTTATTGGGTACAGTATACGAATTATTAAATATATCTGTAAATTTTAGAGGTTGTTATATACTATAGTAATCAGATACTAGGAAAATTTCAACAGTATCTTTCAAATTGCACTTGGTCATGGAGATCAGTTTTTACTTCAATAAATGTAGTTTGTTTTTGCATTTTTGTATGAGTAGTAGAAGAAATGTATGCAGTAAACGATCGAAAGGGTCGGGTAAATGAGTGAATGGATCCGATGTTTAGTTTTCATTTGTCTGAACGGATACCTACACTTACATTATAAACCCGAATAATTGAGAATTCTAAGAAACCTATATCATAAATTCATTAAAATAAGAGTCTTCATCAAAAATAAAGTATTTAACATTTAGTCTGGTCCAAAGAAAAATAAAAAGAACGCAAGTTCAGTTAGGGAATTCCCTGTTACTCAACTTGTACAATACAACGAGATCATACCTTTATAAATGTACATAACTTTGATACAGTGAAACAGTGCACAGCAGTCTTTCAAAATCGGACTTTCTTCAAACCACCCATATAAAAAAATCTGATTATAATCAATTTTTTTGTGATTAGAAATCCATTTTAATGACACTGTTATAACCCTAGTTTAATCATTATTTAGATAGAAAAAATTGATTATAATCGATTATTTTCGAATCTATTATAATTGATTATTCAAAAAATCGATTATAATCAGATTCGTTTTTACATGAGTATCTGTTACTGACTGTCAATCAATTCTAATTCACGTATTCCAGATCATGCCTCTAAAATTTATTGCTATCTGTTAATTCATGACAATCTATAGTTACCTATTTATCCATTTTACTCTATTCCAACACTGCAAGCCATTATAATTTATTATTTCCTTCAAACCGATTTTAATTTTTTATCAACATTGTAATCCAATTTAATCATTCGTATCGAAAATATGCGCTATTCCCGGGATTCGAACACTAAACCCCTATTTTTCAATGATTTTTTTAGATTTTGCATACTATCAATTAGTTGAGTGTGAACCATGATAGCTCAAATACAGTGAAGGTGAAACACCTATTTAAGCTGTTTCCAATTGAGATGTTGTAATTATATCAGAAATCAATTGAAATGGATTAGAGTAACCCGAAGTTCGCCAGAATGACTTTCACCAATTAGTCTTTCGCTATTGGCGAAGGTCATGTGAACATTCCCCAATATACATCCTGGACTCCTGCCAATTGGTGAAAGTCATGTGGACATTCGTAGGGGTGCAACAAATCCAAGGCCTTGGGATTTGGTGCAAATAGATTTGGATTTGTTCTTGACTGAGATTTGGATTTGGATTTGGGTTTGGGCTTGGTCTTAAATTGTCCAAATCTGATGAGAATTTTTAATATAAAGTCTTAGAAGGGAGAGAAGAGTATTAATTCTTAGAGGCTGATATAAAATTGTTTAGATTTGGTATAGATTTGGGTTTGGATTTGGATTTGTATCTTAGATTTGGATTTGGGATTTGGTCTGTATCAGTATGGGTAGGGTTTTGGTAGGATTTGTGTTTGGGATTTGGATTTGGGATTGACATTTGGCTTCAGTGTAGCACGACTACAAAATTTGACTGATGTTAGATCGGAAACAAATCCCAAGTCCAAATCCAAATCTAAGACCCAAACCCAAATCCAAGTCCAAGTCCAAACCCCAAATTCCAAACGTATCACCAATCCCGAATCCCAAATCTAAGCTGAAAAAAGTAATATAAACAATCCTGTGATCCAAATATAGACGAAATCCACAGCTAGGAACTCAGTTCTAACTATACCCCAAATCCAGAAACCAAAACCAAATCCAAGTCCAAACCTCAGAGATTTGGTAACAAATCCCAAATCCATTAAAGATTTGTTGCNCTACATTCTCAACGTCCAAATTTATGGCGTTTTTTACAATGTTTAAAGTAAGAGGAGAGTGTAATATCTCACAGAATGAGTCAGACATGATTAGGGTTCCCAGCAACAAAACCACACAACTCAACACCTAAAGCTACTTGTAAAAGTAAATAGATCGTCACATTTCTAAATTTGTTCGCTTCAAACCAGAGATCACTGATTGAAACAATATCATCATTCACTTATGTTGCTAGCGATCCTGTTGGCAGAGATAAGAAAAGAAAAAAAGAATCAAGAAGAAAGTTTTCATCCAGACTTATCAATATCATTGTGAAACTCATTGCCGGATTGCATCCCAGGAGAATCATTCCCACAGTCGGATCTGAGCGGATCCCCAACAGAAGCACCATCGAACTGTATGTGAATTTCTATAAAATTGATGAATTCCTATATAAATCCTGGTTCTGGGTCGATATTTGGATCCCTAGTATTGTGATCCAATCGTATCTTACTGTCGGATCCGATGCAACCTGCCCGAGGGCTTTGACAGACCTCTAGTGATGGCTCCAGATACTAAATCGTGTCCAAATAATAAAATTTGAATTTTCCATCGGTTGCGTTAGTAGTTGCTCAACCCGGAATCCCATCGGATTGTATCAGTTCGTCAGATCTTGTATGATCCGATAGCATTCAATGCTGGATTCATTCACTTGTGATGCAGATTGTTGTCTTCAGCCTCCTCTAATTTGTTATCTTTCACTATTTATTTTTAACAACTTGAATTATTCACTTGCCATTTTCCTTTCTTCATCTGAAGCATATCACGTGTTACTTCATTTTTTTTCTTACACATTTTCATTAGAATTTCTTCAACATGATCATATCATATCCGGGCGTATCATTAGTGAATTTTTCGAGTAAATTATCGTGTATATTGGCGAATGTCCACCTGATTTTCATCAGTCTACCCCATGGACACTCACCAGTGCACCCTCTGGAGGCTCGCCAATAATTGGCGAAAAGTCATATTGGTGAAGTTTGGCGACCCCATGAATTATAGTAGAAAAAATGATTGAAGTTGATTATTCTGCGTAGTATCTTCGAATTTAGCCATATGAGAATGGATTTAGCTTATTTAGCTTATTGACACAATGGTTGCAGTCGATCAAGTCTTTTTCTTGAAATTTTCATTAGACTTCTTAAGAAATGTTGAACCCATGTGTTTCATTATGATGAAACTGCGATCGAACTGTGACCCGTAATTACGGAAAAATGCGACGTAGTTGTGCGTAACCACGATAAAAAATCGCAGCTACACGTAATTACGGTGAAAAATACACAGTTACTCAAAAGTGCGCCCCAGTTATTTCAGTTATGGGCCACAGTTGCGTTGCAATAGGTACGAGAGATCCGACAGATTAAGTTTTCATTTTATTTGTATTTTTATTGTGAGCTTAAAAACTTTTTCCGCACTCAAAATAAAAACTTGAAATTGTAAAATAAAAATTTTAATAAAAAATTTTAAAAAAATAATACATTTACATAACTAAAACTTAAGAAAAAAATTTTAATTTCAAAAATCAAGGAAAATAAAAACTCTAGAAAACTCAAAATATCAAAACCTTAAAAAATTCAAAATTCACGAAATTACAAGTTTAAAAAAATCTCGAATTTCAAAAACCATCGAAAATAAATATCTAGAAAAATCAAAAATTTAACTTCTTAAAAAATTTTTAAAAATTTAATATATGATAAAAAAAAATTCTTTAGAAAAATTTTAAATAATTTAAGAAAATAGAAAATAGTTTGAAAAATCGAAAAACTAAAAAAATGAAAAAAAATGAAAAAGAAAATTGAGTATGCATTTTACTGTTTAAGTAAAATGACTTATGAACGAAAATGTGACGAGCACTGCTATTTATACTGATTTTATGTGACTAAGTATTAGTGCTCCAGTGTGACCAATTATATATAAGGAAGAATCATTTATAATTGGTCAGTTACGTGTACAACGGATCGTACGATGCGATCACTCCGACGCAGCTACGTGGGTCTGCGTCGCGGTAAGCGTAGTTTCTTATAGAGGCCTTCACTACGATGAATGCGGCTTAGTTACGCATAATTGCGGCGTAAAATTGGCTCTGCGCGTAACTGCGGTGCAGTTGCAAAAAAAGAGGCGACATGGGAATAGCTAACGATTTGCTTTTTCTCCGAAAATTGATTTGAAAGCTGAGTTTCACAGTTCACGAGCCATGACACACAAAGGGGCCTCGGATACAAAAAAATGAATCGATTTCCGTTCTCTTAGCATTTCTCATAATTCATAGATTATTTAATGCTTGATTAAAGAAAACATTTAGCTCACTTTAAAACACGTTCTTCTCTAAAACAGCTCAATCGCTAAAACATTTCATGAACGTGCACACATTTATACCCATGAAATAGAGTCCGAACACATCCGATATCAGCTAACTTGTAATCACAATGAAGCCACGATAAAAACTACATTTACAAAGTTTGAGAAAAAAAAATTGCAGGAACCATTCATCGAATCAATCGAAAACAATCTCTTTCGATTTATGTCTCAGCATATATTTCATGAAAATGACTACGATAGATTATATTTTCATGCACTATTTCAGTTTAATCTACTGGCGGCCTTCAATCACATATTCTTGCAACTAATCATTTTAATTTTTGCCAACTAAATAAATTTTAATCGATTATTACTGCAATCGATTAAAATAGGTTTGATTTTTAATCGACTAGTTTGATTTACACTGACGGAATGGATTTGAATTGATTATTTACGAAATCAATCCGAATCGATGCGATTTCTAATTGATTTAGGGGATTATTCTGGTTAAAATGGATTTGAATTGATTAGAAAACATGAAAATCGGCTTTAATTGAGTATTTCATTAAAAATAATCTGGTATTGAGGAATATAATCAAATTTAATCAGATTTTTCGACCCATTTTTTTACAGGGGCATTGTAATAATCAATAAATATTAGTTCCCATAGGTCTCTCTCCCATTGTGAACGACACTAGTGTTCGCATGTGCCATTCTGCAGCTTCTTTTTTTTGTTGACTGTGATATCTGCAACCCTTTTAGTCCAACACTTCTCTCGATTTATTCAGGGCTCGTGGCCACCATAAGCATCACGTGGTCGTGACATCTATGTTGGAGTTGTTTTTGACTCAGCCTACTGACTACCGATGTAATCAATACGCTATCAGATGAGTCATCCGAAATAACTAGCCATTAGTGACTTGGTTAAGGTCATTCCATGGATTATAGTATGGAGGTTTGATCGCATTATCTTTTGAATACGTGTCTAACAATATAACCAATCAGCTACAACCGCTAAACCATTGTAAACTTTCCATTATTCTTTTATTTACATCTGGATCAATCTTGTCCTGTTTGTGTGAAAAAGAAACAGATTAGGGATACACCGACACATTAGTCTTCAGGTACTTAGTAAATTTCATCTGTGCGAAAGCACTTTGTCACTTACATAGACTCTGTCTTATCAGATAAGGTTTCGACAGTAAAAGGAAATAAGAGAAAAAACACTTTGCGTCAAACAATTTCTACGACTGTTTTTTATGTGTATCGTGCCTTTAAAAATGCACATTTCACAATTGCATTGAAATGATGTAATGTCCCAGTGAAAATTTTTCGTTGGTTTTAATCGAATTATACTGCAACAAAATCAATATTAAAATCGATTGATAATTTTGATTATTATTGATCATGACGTAACCATTATATCATATTGTTAGTTAATCAGTGTGAAATTTTTGGATTAAAAATGATTATTTTGCAGGAAAATCAAGATTTTAGATCGATTGAAAATTTCGACTTTGTTGCAAAATTATCAATTTTAACACGAAAATTTCACACTGAATGAGTAACAATATTATATAATGGTTACGTGCTGATCAACGAGAATCAAAATTATCAATCGATTTTAATATTGATTTTGTTGCAGAATAATTCGACTAAAACCAACGAAAATTTTTCACTGGGGTACAGTTCACTCATTCCATGAACTCAGTCTGAATTACGTATCCATCAATCAATGCTTTTTAATACGAATACGATCATAATCGACCATTCTTCAAATGTTCCAGCAATTCGTTCTTGATATTGATCAATCAGGAAGTTTCAGAAAATGTCTCTTTCTTGAAAACGTATCCATCTTTCATTCAAAGATAACAGTCGAATGATCGCCTGCATGCTAGAGATTTCAAAAATCTATGATTCGAATAAGAAGAGTGTATTTCTTTTAGAAGAAATAATAATTTGTCTTTCTTTTAGATTCTACCGAAACAAAGAAAATGGATACTATTACGGTATAATATCGTAAATCCTTAGTTGATTGATATTCTTTCTGCGACTTTTCTACGCAGAAAGATCCACAGTTCGCTGAGTTTCGTCGACTGTACTCGAAAGCACGTTCAGTATTAGTACTAACAGGTGCAGGCATTTCTGCAGAATCTGGCGTTCCTACATTTCGAGGAGCTGGTGGCCTCTGGCGACAATTCAATGCAACGGTTTGCACTCATTTATGCTAAAACAAGAAGAGCCTACACAAGGAAGTGTTGTTTCTTTTCTAGGATTTAGCTACACCAACAGCTTTCGCTCATTCACCATCACTCGTTTGGGAATTCTATCACTATCGACGAGAATTAGTTCAAACGAAAGAACCGAATAAAGTTTCGAAATTTATATTGTATGTATCTTTCAACTTATTAAGTTCGGCGAACTTATTTTAGGGTCATTTTGCATTGGTCGAAGCTGAGAAACTATTCGAAAAAGAAGGCAAACGATTTCTGGTCATTACTCAAAATGTTGACAGTCAGTCGTTTTCGCCGAATGCATATGATCTTAGGTGTTGATTCTTTTCAATTAGGACTTCATGTACGAGCCGGTTCTTGCAATCTTATTGAAATGCATGGTTAGTAAATATTCAAATGATTGACTTTATTCTCGATAAAATGACGTACTATAGGAAATCTTTTCACGACTCGGTGCACATCGTGTGGCCGTATTGAAGAAAACAACGATAGTCCAATTTGTGAAGCATTGCGAAATCGAGGGTAGACAGACTTCTTATTTTTCATACTATGATCAATGCTGTTCGTTAACTAATATATCAGATTACCTAATGAGAGCGGTGCAGAGATACCGTTAAAAGATCTTCCTAGTTGTCGACAATGCCAATCTCTTCTTCGTCCAAATGTTGTCTGGTTTGGTGAACCACTTCAGACTGATATAGTGTCACGAATCGACGAAGAAATCGGTCAATGTGATCTGTTTTTAGTTGTATGTTAGCCTTTGTTACTGTTGCTCAATTCACCTCTATAGAACTTATAACAGGTCGGAACATCAGCTATTGTCTATCCGGCCGCAGGATTCGCTTCACGTATCGCTCGTCTTGGCATCCCGGTAGCTGAAATCAATATTGAAAAGACCTCCTCGACAAGCGTATCGACGTAAGTTCTATACTTTCCTCTATTATGTTTAATGTCTGTTTGTAGCTTTCATTTCGAAGGAGCTGCTGGTGAAATACTTCCAATCCTATTATCACCTGTTAAGGATGGGGTCGAATAGAATCAAGAACATAAGCTATTTAAAAATAGACATCATACTATAAGAAATAATCTTGATAGTTTTTATTTTCTGAGTATTAAATAATTCAAACGCACACTCTTTGTTTTATTTAGTGAGACTAATCGTCAATATCGATATTGACTGAAAATGTAACTAGCCGTTAATTTAACATTTAATCGTCGTCGAATGTATAATCAAGAAAAACAATTATTTTAACTATACAATAAATATGAGCACATAAAGACTTTAGTCGGTAACAAACGAATCCGATATATGACCTAGTTTTGGTTGCTTATTTTACTATATGCATATCTTGATTGACTCTACACTGAAAAAACTATCTGGTTCAATGATCTACCCCTGCTTGAGGATTTCTGATAGAAGAGAGACTATAGTGCTGATGGAAGAATTACACTTTGTTCATTCCTGCGTATCATACATCGTATCGATTACATAAAAAACCATGTGCTTATATACGCAACCACGGCGGAAGACTAGAGGATGAAAAGAGAGAATATGCAGTCATAAGGGAATGACAGTGAATTGTAAGAACAATTCATAAGATGAGAAGATTGAGGAGGGAAGAATAAATATCATTTATACAATACACTCGAGGGGGAATATTACACTCTTGGATGGGATTTGAACAATCTTCGCATAGAACGTCACACCCAGCACATAAAAAATTCGCCTGTAAAACCTCAAAGTATTTATTCCTATTTAATGAACTAATTAAGTGTTTATTAGTCGAACCGTATCAGAGACTATAGGTTTTTCAAGACTCAATGGGTTTATGATTCTTATTCTACGATTTTAATGCAAGAGTACGTTTTTCAATAGATGATGATAGCTCATTGTCCAATTTCAGAGTAAAGGGTACTTAATTATTTGCTTTTGGATTTATTATTCTACTGTCCCGTTTTAATGGTATACCAATCTGCCTTGCTGGGTAGAATATGCTATTCTTCTCAGAAATAGCTTAATATTCTACGTTTTAAAGTTGATTCTTCCACCGCTTCGTTGAAAAGGTTTATTATACTCCATGAAAAGCTGTAACTTCTTCCACCTCTTCGCAAAAGAGGTTTTATTATTCTGCGTTTCAACGTTGATTCTTTCACTATTTTGTGGAACTCACATATGTTTTCGAAGAAAATAGTGAGTGGAAGTTTAAGAGTGAGAATTTTGATGCTCCCCACCCCCTCCATTACAGACATAGTTCATAGTTACAGACGCCCCCCC
>OENT01002191.1:661-17568 GCA_900239685.1 Rotaria macrura | reverse complement strand
TTTCATCTGTGTAACATGCTCTAAAACTGAGATTCAGCACATCGAAAAAATCTCTATAAGTCACTAGAATTTATGTTATAGTAACGTATATAAGAGACAATTAATTGTAGTCATCAATAAAACTGTCTTTTCTTATCTGTCTCCGTAATCTAATTATTCTTCAATAGTTTCCTCCGACAATATTTTTTGATACAGCCAAAGTCTATCATCTAACAATTTCCGTCGGTTTACAACTTGAGCTTGTGGATCCGAACCTGAATATATAAATGCACATACCACGGTATGCTGCGTTTGCTTACTGTTTTCGTTCTAAAGTCCGTTCAGTGGAATTTAAAAGTGAGAGGATATTGTATTGATAATATGTAGTTCAGTTATTCAGAAGAAAGTAAATTTCTGAACTACTAATCTTCTACAACCACAGTAACATTCAATATAATGATTAGTTTTTACTCAAATGGGATGGGTCATGCTAAACTATGTTTTTTGTTTCAAATTTGTGTACTGTAGTTAGTATTGTCGAGGTTCTTCTTCTGAAGGAATGAGAGAATCCGCTTGAAAATTCTTCTTTTATGAATTTTCGAGCGTCTGCATACTCTAAGATATATCTATGCTTTCATTATGCAGCAAGTCATTATTGAGTTGCTGGAAACCCGGAACTCAATAGGAGGAGGAAGCATGAGTGTGATTTCTAGTCTTCTTCTCAACCACACCACCATCCCACACCCTATTGCTACATCTGGTGAAATCAGTTTGTGTCGATCTATCATTTACGTCATTTAGAAACTACTACTGTACTCGTTATATGGCAAGGAGATATTTAATTTCTTCCTTAATGATGAATAATTATTTTATGATCAGCGATGTAAAGAGCTTTCCGTGAGAGAAGGAAGATAAAAATTCTTAGACAACATAAACGTAGCTTTTCATAGAGTAGTGACATTATGAATATAAAATATCTCCCTTTAAATTTTACTATTTTTTTATATAAGTTACTTATTATAGAAACTCCAGTTCGATGTGTATTTCTTTTTACGTTTAATTTCTGATAGAACATACTATGTAAACAGGTACTGATCAAAATAATAGGAATATTTGTTTTTTTCAGACGCATTTTGTATAAACATTAAACAGAAAATTTTACAAAAACGAAATACTGTGAATTTCGCTACAATATGTATGAGGGAACTATGTCGAAAGCTCTTTTTGTACACTTAAGTCAAAGGACGGTTTGGGGGACAAAAGACACTTCAGTTTTACCCTAATAGAATTCAGAAAGCTTCGTTAATGAAATCAATAAAATAGATAAATTCGATAATATATTGGCCAAGACTAAAAAGGATACATTAAGCATGTAGAGTTAAGAATTATAACAAGATTGACTAAATATCTGCCACACTTTAACTAGCAACGCATAAATATGCTACATTACTTTAATTTGATGTTCAAGTAAAAATATCTAACTATAAGCTTAAGAAAAATTTATTACGAAAACGGGTTAAGTTTTTGTTCTATAGAAGGATGAAACGAGTAGAATCAAAAGAAGCAAAGGCAAACATATTGAAAATTCATGTTGTAGCTGTGGTCGCTTGCAAATGAATCTGAGATATTGAAGTCGTTGTATTTGTCATTGAAACGATGCTGGATGAAGTCGTAGAGATGGATGAGTTTCTTCTAATTGAAGTGGTATCATTGGTATAAGAGTTTATCCAATCGTAATAAGTCGAGAAAACGATTTCTTTGTCCGCATCCAAAAACAAAACTGGTCAGTCCGAGTACAACTCTGCAAGGATAAAACCAATTGGTAATTGAATGTTTTCTTTGGTTGAGAAACACATTCAGTCTGAACTCATGTAGTGAAAAAGGAAAAATACTGGTGCTAAAACAGTGGAACGAACAAACGTATTCATCTATGTGAAATTCGTTTATTAAAAATGACGTTTTCACCGATCTAATCTCATGATTTTCATTAAAAATGAAATTCATTGCATTAGTTTAATGAAAATCTTGCTTTTAATTGATGACTTTGAAAAACATCAGTGGTTTTGTCCGTTTCATCATTTTAGACTTTCGATATTAAATTGACAAAAGTCATGTCACTTATTTATGCTTTGATTTCATAAGAAGAATGGAAAAATACAATAATCCAGGTTCATGGATCACAAAAATATCATAGAGTCCTAAAGTTCCGAATGTCGAGAGATAAAAACTGTCATTAAGTTCTGAGTTTTTTGTCCAGAGTAACTCTCATAGATTCCCACGAGTGGGAACCCGTCCCATTTTCCGGATTCTTAGGAAAGGAACGAGAAACTGACACTCCTAATTATGGTTGTATATGGTTTTTAACTCTTCTACTGTTTTAAATGATACCAAACTTATCATATTCATTATTTCAAGTGATAGAAAGTGCTCCTAACCATTTTTTCCATTTTACTCTTTCTAATAGAAAAATTAGATTTCTAGCAGAGTTTATTCTTCTTTTTGTGAAACGTGGTTGTCAAGGAGTGCTGAAGTATATAGAGAAATCACTCGAAACCTACTTTCATACACATGTTTGACCTTGACAGCCACATCTATATTCTACTAGCCATTCTACATCATGGATAATCATCGATGTGACTAAGATTTTCATTTATTAGTAGACTCACTCAACCGTGTTTTGTACTTTAATCCCGCAAATATTTCACTGAAAACGTTTTTAACACAAGAAATATCAGATTTCGACAAGTCACGTGTGTTGAAATAGTTGCTAAAAACCATCATCGTGGATATTGTTGTATGATTATGTATCGAATGTACACAACTTAATACAAGCAATTTTAATGATACTTTTATCATCGGAAAATGGTACCCTACCATTTCGTCCCATTGAACAAATCCTTTGGAACAATTCTGTAAAACGTAGAACACCATGTAATACAATCTTCTACGTTTAATATATTAAATAAAATGACGAATGAACAACAGTTCAAGAATTTAGTTTCACGTTAGCAGCCACACGGAGTAGATAGTCCCCAAAAGATTCGAAATTATAAGAAGCTACATGGATCTATTTTTTTTTACTTTGACTTTTGGCCTACTCGAATTTGTTCAGTGGATCTGTGGATGATAAAAAGACCAACACTGATACCCACACCCACATCCTCTACAGTAAATTCGATCCAGCTTAAGTCAGCATATGACTCTCTCTTCACTAATATATAAAAGTCTTTTGAATATTGAGAAAAAAAGTTTGACAGATCTCCCTATACCCCTCCACGGTTTTCTAGACTCACTTCTGCAAAATCGTTGGACTCCCTACAGGGATTTAGCGAAAATATTTTATTTTAACAATGAAAGGACTGTCATTTATGAGGGAATAGATAGTAGTATGCTGACTTAAGCTGGATCGAATTTACTGTAGAGGATTACACTATTCTAATTATTGCTAAACGACCATTGCCCTACTTTCTACGTAAAGGAGTCATTTTTTTGTGTTTTCCCATGAAGCTCTCCAAACTGTTCTACAATATCCCAGGCCAATTTTTACATAACTTTATTGTACCCAGGGTACGGTTTAAAATGACATCAGTCCGACTTCTGCTGCACTCATTTCTTGGGATATCCAACACTGCCAAAACTGTGATTTTGACGAAAGTCATGATTTTGCCGATGGTCTACCTCGCAGTAGGAATTATCTTGACAGATGAACTTTTTACCAGAGTGAGTATTCGGTAACACCTCTCCATAGCATAACTTTCAGCGCTCCAATATTAGCCGATCGTGAGATTCATATACATGAACTACCTCCACAGGGAGCTTTAGGCACCGAAAGATGCCCTTCACATCAGATCGTTTCTGAACGGCCCAGGCTGATTTTACAGCCAAGTTGTACATCTCAGATGGCTTCTCAAACTTTTCAAGCTTAGCCCGAAAACTGTTGTATATTTTAGAAGCAAACCTATCCTGAAAACTCGGATTTTCATCGAAAACCCATTGTCGACAGAGTTCTACTGATCAAAAGGAAGTATACAGTGTGCTGAAATTTCCAGGGGATATACATCGTTATAAAGTCTATTTGTAATAAAAATCACAAGTAGCTATCTCATTCCGATCAAAAAGTATGAGGTGTCAAAGTTGACGTAGAAGTGGATTTTTTCTCATATTGGATGAGTCATACAAAAATTATGACTCAAAATTTTGAGCTGAAAGTTTCATGGTAGCCACAGCTCATCTAGATATGTATCTGCAGAAAATTTCAGGTCGATCTATAAAGTCGTTCTGGAGATATGAGCCCGTCAAGACCCCCCTTCTGCGAAGTATCGATTTTTACGGCTTTTCGTAAAATTGCTATAAAAATTCAACGATTCAATATTTTTCAAAACGGCTTGCGGCAAAAGTCATAAAACTCTTCCCTCTATCGAAAACGTCTAAATTTAACAACATCTGACTACCTAGTTTGAGCAGCTTCTCTATGATCTCGGTCGGCGCTTACATGGAATGGCTCTTTTAAGGACGTTAGTCGTAAACGACAAAGTTCTCCGGTCATTGTTTGCGATGGCTGTAATACGAAATATAGCATCATATATGATTGCTGTAATCAGCTAATGTAAACGGATGTTGTTTTCAGTCGTAAATGTGTGGTGCGCGAGTGTTTATGGCCGGCCGTGATTCAGTATGGTTTATTTGGGATCTTTTGGATCATTCAATAATCTCGAAGTTCAAACCATCTGATGATTCTCTCAGCAGAAATGAAATCGTGGTGACGGTTGCTCGATTCACCCTCACCAACTTTCACCTCACCCTCAAAAACAAAAATATAATTTTCTTCATAAGCATGCGAGAGACTCTTTGTATTTATGAGCGCTTTCACTTTCATTTTGTTTATTCGGCACACAACACAAAGGTAAAGATAAGAGAAAGTAAAAATTTGTTTGTATATGCCACATGTAATTTTATTAACTGTCGTACAAAAGTAACCGAACTGATTTTCACAACAATATATGCAAATTACGTTGAGACATTTTGGATTGTCACATCAATTTTATTAATTCCGATAAATTATTCGAGAAACGTCAGTATTTCATTTCAAATCCAACTGCATTGTGAACCAAATTTTTACAATAAAAACTTATTAGATCAGTTCTCTTATGACCAATAACTCATCTGAAGTTCGTAATTATTTCAAATTAGACTTATTAACCGCACGGTCACGTGTTTCACTTCGTCATTTGTTTAAAAATCGTTATTCATTATTCAATAATGGTCAAGTGTGGGATGACTCGCCAACATGTGGAAACAATTATGTAAGCAATTTTATTGCAAAAAACAAGAAAATTAATTTAACACCTGTACAAAAGGCATCTGTTTCTAATGGAAATTCAAATGAATGGGATGTAACAACTTTAACTACTCTTCTATTATTTATTGATCGTCCAAAAACATTAAACACAAATGAAATACAACAACTTGATCAGGAAGATAAACGTTTTCAACAATTAAGAGAAATTCGAAATAAATTAGCTCATAATGCAACAAAATCTGTTGATGATGTACAATTCAATCAACTATGGACTGATTTAGCAGCAATACTAAATGAATTTGGTGATGTTGACACTGAATTAGATAAACTAAAGGATGATAGTGTGTTTGAATCGCCAAAACAATCAATAAATGAAGAAAATATGAAAGAAGCATTACGTTTAAATTCACTCGGTACACAAGCTCATAAAGATGGAACGTATTCTGAAGCTATAATATTCTTTACTAGGGCAACGGTTTTACCAGGTGTTTCAAATCATGATCGAGCCACTTTTTATTCGAATATGGCCGCAAGTCGTTTATCATTGCATGAACAACAGGAAACTTCTTTTATCAAATTTGAATTTATGGATGCAAAAGATGAACGCTATCGAGCACTGCAAGACGCTAAAAGTGCAAGAAATCTTTGGTCAACATGGTGGAAAGGACATTTTCGTGTTGGAAAAGCATATGCTTCTTTGAATGAACATGAGAAAGCAATTAATTCATTTCAACGAGCACTCGCTCTTGATCCTACAAGAAATGAGATTCAAAAAGGATTAGATGAAAGTCATATAATGTTAAGTCAACAATCGCGACAAGAATATCTAGATCCAAGACTGTACATAAAAACAATTCCTGAAATTTTGAATGAACAGAAACAAAAATTCGGAACAGATCCAGAAATGGTACGAAAGTGTCATAGTTTTACCGAGAAAATAGATCCATCGGGAGCTGACGTATTGAAAGGGCATAAATATGAACTTGGAGATATTGATGTAAAACAAGACTATGAACAAGCTGCTAAATATTTTGCTAAAGCAGCAAGTCAGGGCAACGCCGAAGGAATGTATAATTTAGCTCGATTAACTGATCGCGGCTTAGGTGTGAACAAAGACCACGATTTGGCTCTTAAACTATTGGAGCAAGCAGCCGCTCAACCACCAGAACATCCCATATTTAAATATTGTCTAAATGTTGGTGTAGCCGAAGCTGAACACGCTTTAGGCGTAAGATACTTCGAAGGCATTACCGTTCACAAGGATCTATTAGTAGCTGCCTACTGGTATCAACGTGCCACTGATCATGGTAGCGCTCTGGCTGCCAACAATTTAGGTTCAATGTATTTGGATGGCCTTGCGGTTGATCAAGATCTTGATAAAGCTGAGCAGTTATTGGAATTGGCTGCTAGAAGACGTGATCCACTTGCTATGTTGACTTTAGCAGAGCTACGGTTAAGCAAAAATGATATCCAGATGGCAAAGATTTGGTACGATCGAGCATGTGAAGCAGGCAACGTTGTGGCTCAAAAGAATCGTGATAAGTTTGCAAAAAAATTAGAAGCAAGTCAACAATGTTCATCGCATGAATTGGAAACAGTTAATCCAATGAAAAACTTAGTTACCTTATCACAAACTAAAAATACCCCATCGGTACTGTGTGATCATTCATACATAAAAGATTATAACATGCTAAGTGAACATGCCAATCGTGGTTCAATAACGGCTAAACAACTTTGCACTGCTTTAGACCATTTCGCACAAGCGCTAAACATACTCTTACTTTTTGAAACTTTAACAGAAGAACAAGAAGATATGTTTGTCCATGAACTTGCACAATGTTATCGAATTGAACATATTGCAGCTCAGATTCCATGTGAGATGCATAAAAGAGTTAGCGACGTGATTGATCGAGTACTTTGCCGATGTACTAAAGAATCAAATTCTGTCGCTTCGCTACTCGATGAAGATGTTCGATTATGTTATGCTACATTGCATATAAATTCATATGAATTAATCGATCAATTTCTTGGGCCATGTAAACAAAAGTATCCAAAATCAATCTATTTCTTCCTAATAAGCGGGGCAGTGAACGGGTTTCTCCGCCGGCCTGCAAACGCATTATATAATATTAATAGTGGACTTCAAATCGAGTCAGAGAATTGCGAACTTTTGTATCACAAAGCTGTTCTGTTACGTCACTTAGGTACAGATATCGATGAAGCAATCAAAGCCTATCGAACATTTCTCAGAGTTGCTCCAAAAGATCATCGCAAAGTTCCCGAAGCATATTATGAAATGGCTATCTGCTATGTTAAAGGCTATACGCTTGATGTTGCAATAGACTGGGTCAACAAACTATATAAGGAAGGTAAACAGGCAGAGAAACTACAATTACCCTGTTTCTTGCCCTATAAATCAGACAATATTGCATACATAAAACCAATAGTTGATACTATTGAATTTGAACAAAATATAGAACCAATTTCTATTAATAATCGTAAACAACGTCTTACTGATACTCACAGAGTGGAAGTTATTAAAAAGCATCGTGAATGGGAGGGCAAAAGATTACAAGAAAAACATAATCCGCGGTATATGGTTATCTCCTCCACTCTCAAATCTCGAGTTAAACAGCAAACCGCCAAAACATTAATAGGTTTGAAATCAATTACATTAAGAGAAATAGATCCAACAAAAGATCAAGTTTATAATGGATATGTGCTTTCTGTAACAATCATTGAAGAAACATGCTCATGGATTCCATCAATTCACCTAGTAATCGAAGATGAAAATTTTGATTGTGAGCGGCTGCTCATTTATAGTTTTCCTGAAGAACAAGGTGATTATTTAATTAGTAAATTGTACACTATTGGAAGTAAAATGCATAGTATCAATCCATATTTACGAATAGGAGCAAATGATATGAAACCATCAGTTCGTGTTGATGAATTATCTTCTATTGTAATGCAAAGTAAATCCGAACGGCTATTGAATATGTGTCGATATTGTTGCGAAGCAAATGCATCTAAGGTTTGTAGCAAATGTAAACAAGCTCATTATTGTTCAAAAGAATGTCAAATCATGGATTGGAACTTATATAAACATAAACTTATATGTGAAAATAAATGAATAAGACAAATGAATCATGCTTTAGTATAACTATCTAGTTTCATGTAATTTAGTCAAGAACTACAAATGATAATGAATAAAACATTGTTGTACTTAAAATAAAAAGATTTAGGTTGCCTTTAAGACGAACAAAATTGTTTTATGATGTCTGTCTAAAAAAGGCATTTATGCAGGACAAAAAAAACACTATAAAATCGAATCGATCACAAAACTCATAAGGAAACATCAACTTATTTTCTTATATGAGGCATACTACGTATAAAAAAACTATTATCAGCTAAAAATATGAATGTCTGCAAATATATCGTAAAAAAATATCATCATAACTATAAAAATCGATTGATTCTGGCAAATGTTTAGGGTACGGATGCGGGTGTGGGTATATTTGTGGCTTCGACTTTGGGTATGTGTGTGTTGGTGTGAGCGTTGTAGGTGTAGCTACAACCTGTTTCTTTTTCTCTAAACAAAATAAACCCACAGTCACACCATCTAATCGAGGAAACTCAATCGACTACGAACAATCAATTTCCAATAGCATTTCTCACTGCCAGATTCCATTCCTTGACAAATAAAATTCAAAAAGACTGGTTATCAGTGTGAACGACATTATTACTTTTACCGACACCCACACCTACTCTGAGAGTGGGGGGGGGGTGTTAATGATGATATGGCTGTGAGTTGATATCGGTACTTCTGTGAATGTAAACCAGAATCATTTTTCATCTACCCCGTATAATCTGTATCCTGTTGACAGTGAAGAGAATAGCATTTTGTAGTTTTCTCTTCATCTCATGCTGGTCATGGGTCTGCTTGTATTCTGAAGTTTTGTTTTCTTGAATCAAATCCCAAGTTTCCTCGATCTCGATCTCGATGGCCATTTGATACGATCTATTAAAATCTTTTAGAACGAACGAACGACTTTCAACGAAATTCAATGCATCAGTCATTAAACATAAATAAAATTTAAGTGGTCATCACGAGAAAACATTTTGATTTTGCAACAAAGTTGAGGGAGGTATGGTAATCCTATAACTAAGACGTATTGTGATGCAGATTTATACATCATCAATTCTCATTAGTTTGTATTTAATTTTAGTCGGAAAGCACTTGTTTATTACCGAATCTGCCAGTAGTTTTCTAGATTACTTTCTCATCATAAACAATGCAAAACATACAATCGAAAAGGGACAGGATAAATACTGAAAATACAAACATGAGATGCTCACCTGAAAAAATAATGACACAACAATATTATTGATGTTAGACAGTACTTTTTGTTTATTGATTGCTTGTTCATGAATCGTGTGTTGTGAAGTTCAAATAAAATCATTGATAAAGTTAACCAATGATCTACAAATAACATGATGGCTTTTAGTCATGGAATTGGTGATTCAGTAAACAAAACTTCTAGTGTTTCGAGAATTTCAAATGATTGAAATGCACGGGGATTGACAAGCAATGAAAATATTACCTGGTAGAAATAATGTTTCAATCCTGAGAAAAAGAACACTACATTCATTCGTTTTACGTATGTTTCTGTTTGTTAACCTTTCTTAGATTTGTTCATGATAAAGAAAATATTTCTTCATTGCTAATCGAGTTAATTTTTTTTCCAAAGATTAATTTAAACGTGAACATGTTCGTCCCCTATATCTTAAGGAGTTTCATTCGAAAGTGAACCAAAACGATAACAAAAAGAAATTTTTCAATATACGGCCATTACACGTTTTCACTATCAATTTAACATTGCTCGACAGAAACATTTTTCCAATGCTAGAGGATCTTTATACTAACATAAACTGATCAGACACCAGCATTGAAGAATCAATGGCAAAACGAAGTATGAGAATTGAAATTAATGCACAGGCTTGTTTTGACTTTTCTGAAATATATCTGATCAGTGAGCATTTAGGTAAATACAAAAGTAAATACTACACTATCGTCGTATGTATCAATATCGATGCAGAAAAATGTGAAGAACTTTGTTGCGACTTTAGGTATTACTCTGTTGAAGATTATAAATTATCAACGATCACCCAGAGCTATATGTGGATGTTACTTTGAGGGCTAGTATGAACCGCCTTTCGTTTCTGTATGCATATAGCTTTACTCATTACTCAACAAGATTCTGCTCCACATCCTTCTAAAGCACGTTTCAGCTGTCGCAGTACAGATGGAGTGAACCAAAGCGCTTCAAACCAGATTTGTACTGTAAGAAGCTTAACTGCAATAGACCATAGGAACTTGAATTATTCATTAATGTACAGTGCCTAATTTTCTTACATGTTGAAGATAAATCCTTTCGATGTTTATTTTGTCAAACATATTGAAAAAACAGCATCCCAATGGCAAGAGAAATTAAATTCAGGGAGCAAGACCAGTGATTTCGATTACACTTTTATGCTTTGCTTTCAATTATGATTCAAACTCTTCATCATATTGCCAATCTACAGTACAATTTTCGATAAATATGTAAACAAGTGACTAGACAGAAACAAAATTTAATCATATTTGTGTCAGAAATTCTTGTAAATCTTGAAGTCTGATGTTTTATGTAAGTCATTAGTAGCTCTATCGAATTATCTTACGATTGAATGTTACATTTCGTAAACCATGTGGCATCACATACTAGGCTATCGATGGTTATCATTTGGATTGTTCAAATCTTTGTTTGTTTTACAAGGATAATATTTATAGCCCTTCTTTATCTATTTACAATGTAATTCTGATATAATGAAACTATATTATGTATTCGTGTATATGGGTACTTGGTATCGGATCGTAAAATAATCGATGTCATTCGTCTTGTTCGATAGAAGAATAACTTAGATCGATAGGCATAATGGATGGATAATATTCATCAGAAAAATATCTATAACTTGGTTGAATTTTGTTTTTATCAATACTATTCAGTGGCAACAGTATTTTGTTGTACATATGAAGAATGTACATTTAGTTACATCTCCAAAAAGTAAATGAATTGTCTAAAGTCATAAATATACAGGATTCAATGATAACGAACTCTGAATATTTTTAAAAGTTATTTCATATAAGATCTTGTGCAAATTAACTTGAATATATGTAAATGCCCATCATTCGTGCGTCGAATAGCGATAAATCAGAAAATTTTAGGTTTCGAAGGTAACTAATTTTGGAAAGAGTGGAAAATTAGCCGTGATTTAAAATCAAACGAGTAAATCCATTATGATTCACACAAGTTCATGTACCAGTGCCAATGTTTTTCATACTTTTCTAAGAAAATAAACTTGAATCATGTATAACGGTATTGCATTCTTAAATTTTTTTTTTCCCCACTTAAGCATTGCTATTGTCAGTAGAAAAATAAAATTCCTTCGTCTTCAACAAGCATTTCTCTTGTCGTTTCGAACCATGCCATGAAAAATCAATAGTAGTATGATTATTAAGTATGAACATAAGCATCGAACTTTGTAAAGGTTAACCTTATATTTCATCCATTGAGAATCCAAATATCATTTCATATCGTTTTATTATTAATAAGATGAAGAGAACAAAGCAACAGCCACTTTCAAATGTACCATCAAGCTCCATCGATGTAAATTTTAATTAATCCAAAGTCACTTTATTTTTCACTTTGATTATACATGAAGTAACCAAATGCTATATCTATTTATCTGATTTAAAAGAACTCTACTTGATGTTTTAATCTAACTCATATAGACACACGCATTCGTGTTGATTCTTTACCAATAGTGTCAGGCTTCATCGACAATGAACATATAGTCGTTGTCCCAATAAATGGTTAGGATTTGTGTAATACTTTCTCTGGAAATAGTAAGTAGTTACGAAGAGTAGACAACGTTTCTGATCTATGATTGGGATTTCTGATCATAGTATCATATGTCCAGCATATATATAAAGTACTCATTCTCACATATATGTACTAGCATGACATATGGAACGGCACAAACACGTACTACTTTAATGATTTTGGGTTCTTCTAAATCGACATCTGGCGAATTATACTGCTTCATTTTAAGCAACTCTAATGATACATGAGTAACATAACTTTCTACTGCTTTTTTTAAATTCTTTTAGGCGTTCGATCTGATTTACGCCTTCATACGAACAATTGACAAATAGAAAAATCGACATGTGACTGTTCGTTTAGTTCTCCTTTATATAAGTGTATGTAGTTCAATTTGAAATCTGCTCTTTCAAAAACTATAAAATGTGGATAGAGAAGAACCACGATCTGCATTCGAATATCAAGGTTAACTAAGCCGAATGCTAACCAAACAACGATTGTACGTAATCGATCGATGCTTTGTTTAGAAAAAAGACTATGAGAAGTTTGTTTAAAATGATCAAACTTTTCAATTATAAAGTGTTGATTGATCATCGAATAACTTTTGAATGAGAATTGTTTTTCATTGAATCGGATTCTGAGTCACAATCATATTATGAAAAATCGATTGAATCATTCTCCATGTGTTGCTCAATAATGACGAAAAGTTTATCGTTCACTACAGTGAGGATACCTATCACTTGTACTGGAATATGATCTCTTTTTCCAAAGCTGTCTTTTAGGTCGTTCAATCGCTTTACTGCGTCAATCCCAAGTTGAACTTCACATACCGTAACATCTCGATGAAGTTCACACTTAATGATATTAGAGTGACTTTTTTTCTGCTTCATTGATTGAATACTTTAAGACGCCTTCTGGATCGAGAGTTTGTTGTGTACTGTTTTCGAGAGCATGTGTTATTGTTTTCACAATCTGTATTCTATAGCAGTAATAATTTCATTGCTTATTTTCATAATAATACGGTTGACCAACTTGTCTATGATCTTTTTACCAAGTACACTTAAAATTTTGGAGTTTCGTTGATAATATTGTGAATACTGATACTGGCCCCATTGAATCGAAGATCGACCCCCATGACCGGAAACGCATATCCCATTTCCACGCCCTAAAATCAACAAACATTTTCTAACAGATTATTCTTGTAAAACAAACCGTGGATGGCAATCTACACTACTAAAGATCAATTTTCTCTCCCATAAGATAAGCTTTCCAGATGTACAGTTAACTTGAAACGAAACTAAACATAATCAGTGGGGATTAAGTAGTGAGTACTTAGTGAATTCGTTATCTAGAGAAAATATATGAATTATTCAAAGAAATTGTATGTAGCCCTTGAAACTTTGAGATTCGACGGGGCTCATGTTTTCATAAGTACTAGATTGTTTTGTTTTTTTTTGCCTGAAAGTCTGAACTAGATTCAATGATTACTAGTCAAGATATGTTGCTGTTAATTTTTCGAATAAATCATGCATTGCATCATGTTTATTTACTCTAGAACGCAAGCAATGTTTGGTTTGAAATTTATGTAAATATTTGATTTCAACTTAATCCACTACATATTTAGAATATTCCATGCTGATTGTGATAATAAGTACCAATTTGAAAGCTTCCTAACAAAATTTTCATTCATCGAAAATTCATATTTAGATCTAGTTCAAACATTCAAATAATCATGAATATTAGAGAAACTATCAATAGTGAACATTTGAGTTAGATTGTACATTCTTTAGTTAAGGTATTAAAAAATTTGGGACACAATTAACTTTTTTGAAAAATTGGCCATTCGTCAATCTGCAATCATAATTTGAAGCAACGTAGTACGACGCAACATATTTTCTTCATAATCACGCGCTATTTACTTCGATTTTTGCACACAAGGGAAGTAACATCAGTGTGGCGATAGGTCTCATCGCAAACTAGCGTAGTGCGAGACATGCTCGAAAATCGCTATCATCTATTGCGTATATTCAAAGTGAAAGATTCATATTCATGAATATTGTTTTCTTCAAACATTTTAATTTTTCGTTCTGTGCATGATCGTCAGTAAGGTGTACAAAAAAACCTTCAGCAAATAATAAATGATCAATTGCGATGTTTTATTTTTTAAATATGATTTAATGTGAAATATGAAAAAAGAAACTCTTCAGTTTTTCGCTGAAGTGTAAAATGATGTCAATGGACAGCTGTTGTTGACTCACAAATAGTGCTGTTGAAATTCATGTTCATTAACCGACCTACAAAAGAAAAGACATGTGTCAGCTAAATGTTAAACAACAATAGTTTTGAGCATAAAATATCAATAAGAATTCTGGATTTCATCTAACATCTTTTTTGTACGTATCGAGGGTAAATTTTATTGAATATCCAGTGATTAAATTGAAGAGCGAAGTTGTAGAAAATAATTGGATTCTGTTCAACTCGTTTTGCACGTCTAGAGAATCTTCATTTCATATCCTAAAAGTAGTTTTTTTCGTTCGTTGAGGTGTAAAATGATTATAAATATATGCTTCACAATAATATCACATAATTTACTTTGCTGGAAATAAGATTTATTGACATTAGTAGATCGTATTGCACTCACCTATCGAACATCTACTTCTTTGCTCCAAGCGTAATTCCACCAGCACCAGCCTTTGCTTCTCTCTTGGCTTTCTCGGCAGCACGCTTCTCATCTTTAGCATGACCACCCTTTGGTTTATTCTTTTCTGACTTCGAGTTGGGCTTTGGTTTGAATTCTGCTTTTGGTGGCATCTTGTTAGCTTTTTTTTTATTTGAGAAAAAGATTCTATTGATGAAGAGTTTGTTTGATTGAATAACAGATCGTTATAAGTTCGCAAAAATCTAGAATGATAAGCAACGTAAAAAGTCGTGTGATTATCTCAATTGTCGAAAACCGATTAAGAAGAAAAACAACTGAAACACGATTGTGTAATACAGTGTGTGTGCATGCAACACAGAAAAAACACAAAGTCAGATATTCGAGAACGAATACCGACTGTCAACCATTGACTCCAAGATACACATACGAGTCCACTGTTTACCTAGCCTCATTGGTATATTTTCCAATTTATAGTTTTCATCCGATAGGTGCTGAAAATGCGAGACTTTTTTTTGTCATGATCGATAATTCCAATTTATTCTCCTTCCTGTCTCTCTTGTATATGAAATACATGAAACTGTTTCTATAACACATTCAGTAAATCATGATGTTCAATCTGATGAGTGAGAGTTATATTGCCTGTTTCGGCAAAAGTTCTTAAATGATGATTTTGGAAACGAGTAACTACAATTTATTATACATTTCGAATTTAATCTCATAGTATGCAACAAGATCTTCAGTGTATTGATGTTCCCATGAGTGAATTTCTTCAGTGTCGTTCATAGTTTTTAACCATTATTGATCTTTAGCATTTTTATTTGGCTATGACCAACAATACCGTCACTATCGTCGATGATTGCATTATCCGAATTTAAACTTGCTTCTATTCTGATTTATTTCATTGAATTTAATCTTAAATTACTACAAATCAAACTATCGGTGCGTCAGTTCTCTTCTTCGGCAATTTGAGTAGAGAATTATTTGAAAATTTCTCACAAAAAAAAATCAATTTTTACAAAATAAAACAAATTGATCTATTGTGGCTTGTATTATACTTGATCACGCCCTTTCGAAAAAGTGACTAAATTGATACCCTAGAATGGCATTCATAGAATATCCCTAAATTTCTCAAAATGAAAAAAAACAAATGTATATCGTGCGACTAGTTCGAGATACCTCTTGAAAATACTGTTTCATATAGCTCAAACAAAATGTTTGTATTTATTGATGTTTAACTCTAATTAGTTGTATTAATGGTCGAACTAACTCTCTGGTGAGCGTTTAACAAAGTCTGCGATTTAGATTTGAGGTACGCTCGTACAAAATATTTACCGCAGCACATCTATCATGCTCTATTTCAACTCAAATAATTATTTAAGAATAATCGTGAAGTTCCTCATTTTGGTGAAGTTGTACCGAAATCAAGTGTTTGATTCGTTCAATAGCACATAGAATAGTATACTAAATGATGATAGCGTTCTGTACTACTCTAGTTTAACAGTATGGGATTGTTCAGTATTCTTCTGATGAAATTTCTCAATTTTTGTTCAACATTATTGTTACAGATCGATTGAATGCGATAGTGAAATTCAATGGGTTCCACGTACAATAAACTTCGCAAAACTTCAGGTCGTAATTATTCTATGAGAACCCAAAGAAGACATATATTAATGAATTGGTCGAATGCGAAAAATAAATAAATTGATTTTAAAAGGAACACAATTTAGAAAACAGTGAACTTGTCTATTTTGCATATGCAAAGACGAAAACATTGTCACAAGTTTGATTCAATGAAAATTTATCTAAGAAATCGAGGGATTTCATCTTCAACACTATCATTTTCACAAATTATTGAGCACGGTTATGGAACTACATGGATAAAAGTCGACCGAACTTGCAAAAAATAACAATGAGAAACCAGCAGAAATTGACGGCAGTCTCTGGAAGCGTTCCAAAGTGTCTCGAAATTACGAGATTGATTAGAGCCTGATTCACAGAAGAAGAAAAATGTATTTCTTGGGAAAATCGAAACTTAATTAAATACAATAGATGG
>OENT01002190.1:0-26472 GCA_900239685.1 Rotaria macrura | reverse complement strand
GTGACAATAATAAATCAATGTGATTAGGAGAAAATGAGGATCTTACATCGAACTTTCTTCATCATTCAAAGTTTTTATTAACGAAGTCAAATGAATGACCGATTAATCAAACTGTTGGTAAGAAAATGGCAGAGAATAATTGAATTCACTATATGCTTTCGGTATATATACACGACTGACGGCTATTCGTTTAATTAAAATCTATACACGTTTTTTCAAATATTCAATGTCAATCTATTCAAGATTTTCATTTCAAAAATATTAGGCTTTTTGTGTGACACACTACCGATATTCGTCTTTTCTATAGTATGTATTCAGCTTTTAATGAATCATTAGTTATGGTGATATATAAATACGCCAATACACTCACTTATCCTTACTCATATATTATTAATGAATGAAAAATTTATGACGCAATTATTAAATTAACTGTCCAGTGTTATATAATGGATTACACTTTACAAATCCATATAGACACACTTCGAAACTTATACAGATCATGACAGACCGCTACATAAAACTATGCAAGTCCATGCGTAACTAACATCTACTCGGATTATGTATGAACTAGTTCCTTACTAAATTTTTCTTCCACTAGTATAAGTATTGATTGAGAAATATGCTCCGATGAACATGTGAAGTCATCGTGTGTCACAATTTCATCATATGAGAATATAACCAGCAACCTGTTTTGAAATGTTTAGTTTTAGACTTCCCAGGTCAATCAAAACGGCCACCGTTACAGTAACGTAAACGGTCGTTTTTACATCGTATACCACGGTTAAACGACCGTTTTAAGCCGTATTATGGCGTTTTAACAAGGTCAGTATTACGGACGTACACGGACACCGTATATACGCCGTAAAACCCTCGTAAAGACAACGTAATACTATCGTATTCTATAGAACATACGGCCGTATTACTGACCCTGTTAAAACGGGATAATACGACGCCGTAATGGGCCGTGTTTTCATCGTATACGACCGTTTACGGATCGTTCTGTTTGACCTGGGTTATCTTCTTAAGCTTCTTTCTAGAAAAATGTTAACTGGTTAAAATACAATTTATGCTCCACAGAACTTACATTCATCGGAGATCAATGGTGATGAAAAAGTGTGTTCGGTTGTGTTACTATAGATTTATTTGCATTAAATTCATCATGAATTTCATTCATGTTTGAATTTAACCATTTATTTCGATAAAATATTTGCGCATAGAACTGGCGAATATAATTTGAATGAAATTCTCAAGAGAATCATTCCGATAATTAGATCTGATTGTATTGCGTACTTGTTTTTTAAACCAGCAAAATTCTATCAGAATTTGGCGGACGGAATGACTTTCGGATCTTAAGTGTTGCACATATTATTGAGATCTATACTATAAGACTTTGATAGAATCTCACGGAAACTTTTGACTCAACTGTAGCATTTTCAACAGGTACTAATTAGTCCCCAATTACTAAAATGGATGTTCATTCGTCAGATTCGGTATCGGATTGATTCACCTAGAAGATCTTACGGAAGCTATCTCAATATCACTTGTGTCACAGTATGAATATTATAATATAAAATGTGGTTAACTACACATTTAGTTTATTGAATATCTAAGTATTATTAATAAGTTCAAAAATCTATCTTCACAAAGGAATACATCATATTCTAGGTTTCTCTAGTTCGTCAGCGATCTCATAGAAATTATTGCGTCGTGCTTCATCAACAGGAGAATTACCCCAACGATCCCTATGCATGGTACCATCGTACCCATATCGAAGGAGTATCTGAACGACATTCATATGTCCATTGACTACAGCGGTGTGCATCGGTGTGCGACCATCATAATCAGCATAAAGTTTTGTTGGATCGAAGTAAGCACGTCGAAAAAGTCCATCGATCCGTTCAGCAGCTCCTGATGCAGCCAATACAGAGAAAAGAAATATTTTTTTCCATTTTCGAAGTAAATGAACGATGCTATGGTTCTTCAAGTTTGATTCTGGTGCATGTGCTGTGTTTTTATGTGATTTATGATTGTGCGAAATTAAATGTTCTTTGATAAAGCTGCATATAGTAAAATGTTCATGACGATAGGCTTCATCAAACGGTGACAGACCCCATCGATCTTCACGATTCATAATCCATTCGAAATGAGAACTCTCAACATGTTGAGACAAATATCGAATAACTTCGAGCTGACCTTTGACAGCAGCGACATGTGCAATAGAACGAAAATCATAGTCGACATATTCGAATAAGTGGAGTTTGGGAAAACGTTCGAAAAAATTGAGCATTGCTTGACTATTATCTTGAACTATATTCATAGAGAAGAGAGTAGGCAATAGACTTTCTTGTAAGCTCATTGAAAATAGTTTTTCATTTTCTCTTTCGTCTTTTTTCTTATCATTGGAACTTGTTAACACGGCTATTTCAACATGCAATAAATTTTCCGTTGCTGTCTCTACATGTGTTGCATTGTCTCTTTTGTGTAATAAATAATCGTTAATAGCCATATTCGGTAATTGAGCTGCATAGTATATTGGTGTTTGTTGAAAATAATCGACGGCATCTAAATGAGCACCTGCTTTTTCAACTAGATAATGAACAATATTCAACTGATTGGTGATCACTGCTAAGTGCAGAGCATTTTGATCTTTATAATCACCGATATTCGAATCAAATCCACATTCTACTAAACATCGTATCGCTTCCAAGTTACCGTCATAAACAAACGCATTGAGATAAAATGCTAATTCCTTCGCTTTACTGGCTGGCATTCGGGCACCATGTGCATAGAGATATTCGAGTAAATCAGTATGTCCATAACGAAATGCATCAAATAATGGTGTACCATCAAAACTATCGACCATATTTACATCAACTTCACACTTCTCAACGAGCCATTTGCATAGTTTCATATTTCCTTCACAAGCGCATACATGTAAAGGACTTCGGAAGTTATGATCAACTGCAAACATACCAATATTTTCGTTTAGAAGTCTTTTCAAATTATCACTATCATTTCGATA
The DNA here is from genome assembly GCA_900239685.1 of Rotaria macrura. Lineage (NCBI taxonomy): Eukaryota > Metazoa > Rotifera > Eurotatoria > Philodinida > Philodinidae > Rotaria > Rotaria macrura. Next base: position 23,450 of record OENT01002190.1, on the reverse strand, counting down.
GACATATGAACATATTAAACTGGGAATAAATTCTGCTTTGATTTTCCCGAATTCTTCCATTGTAATATCTTCATCAGGTGACGACGTAAAATTTTTCAATCGACTCAAATATTCACATTGAGTTTTTATGAATTGGATAAGACGAAATCGATGACGATGATCTTCAGGAATGCTAACGTTTGATAATTTAACAGCGATTAAATCTTTGGAACCAGCAATAAGACAAAATACCCAAGAAACTATGGTGAACGGGAATGTTAGAGCTGGCATACCAACCGGAGTAAGAAAAGCAGAGACGGCTGCTTGAATAAGCACTGTTATTATCGATCCATAGAAACTAATAAGCCATACTCTATATCCATAGAGAACAAAGAACATACCACCTAAGGCTTGACAAGTTAGAACTGAATTATAACCCCACAAGCCAGCATGAATTGCTCTTGCAGGTAATCCTAAGAGATAGGCTGCAATCAATTGACCTGTAACGGCACCGAAGAAAGCAAAGAATGAAAGAATTCGAGAACAAATGCAAAGACCGAAAAGAATAATGACGCCTGTAATTGGATTATTGATAAAATAAACTTGTGATACACTGGTAAAAAATCCAACGATGTTTTCTTGCATAGAATAATCAGAAAAAGATACATTCAAGAAGCGAGGTTTGTCAACAAGTGTTGTCAAAATATTGGGAGATAGTATTGACCCATCGACAAAGAAATACCGATATTTTAACGAGCCGAGAAGCCATGCCCAAGTACATATTTGAAAGCTAAATGTGAACGGTGGAAGTTGAAGTCGTTGAACAAGTATTTTACCAATAGCCACATTGAAAATAGTTGAAAATATACTCATCATTACGATAGGAACGATCATATGGGGAGACGCTGGAAAACTGAAAAAAGCTATTCCCATGCCCACCAGACATCCATTGAAGCCGTACAATCCAGCTCGAATCGAATCATAATTAAATTCGAATACATGAGCGGTTAACGTTGATACACAAGTTCCGAGAAGACCATATAATGCTAATTCCCAATTCCCAAAGAAGAGTCCAATCATTATGATAATACCTGACAAAGGACTATTGGCAAACATCACTTGACCAATACCTCGAAAAACTGAATCCATAAAAATAAAGATATGTCGACATAATTTATAACTTCCAAGAAAATCGTCCCGAGCATATATTTCTTCTAAATCAGACATTGTTCCGAAGAATGAGCGACACGATAAACGATGCTTTTTCATAAGAACCGGTTGCTCTTGCTCAGCATTCATAATAAATGCATCGACCTCACGAGAATCATCTGTGGATGAATGTCTTCGTTGTTGATATGTGAAGGTAATGAATGAAGGAATTTTTTGTGAATTTGTTGAATGATCTTTGTAATAACTTTGAGTATTTGTATGTTGAAACGAAGGCCATGACCTTGTTTCAAGAGTACGCTCATCTTCTTCGTTGTATGCGTCATTTTCATCAGAGCATATATGAATGGAAACATTTTCAGTACATGGTGAAGATGTGTATGTTGACGTCGATTGTTCATTTCTGAATTGAGATCCAACATTCTGTTGTTCTCGCACTCCCTTCACTAAAGTAAACGATACTTAACATAGCGGCTGAAGATGATTTAGTATTGTCAAATCTTATTGTTTTTTACATCTTAGTTTATTTATTTTTGTAGGAAGCAGTCTGAATTCTCTTTGTCTTACAACAAATATCCTGATAAAAATATTCGCATAAGATCAGTATAGAACAGATCACTTCGAACAGAGACGAGTGAATCACAGATATATGTTTAAATGCTTAGAATAGAAAATTTTCGTTTTTTTTTCTAACTGAGTGTGTTGGATATTTTCATGCTAAACTAATTTTAAGAATGTTCTTAAACCATCCGCATGTCACTAGCAGTAATAGTATATCTTTTAAGAATTTAGACGATCACGTAAGATTCTCATTCACTGCATTTGAATAAGATGTGGCAACTTTTAAACAATATATTTTTTTTTTCATCTATTAAATCCGTCCTTTTTATGAATAAAAAAAAATACTATCGATCATTTTTATTTACTTCGTTTTGTTTGCTGTTTATTAAGTATTTATTCTGAAATTGTACGAACGGTGAACTTTTTCGTTTCTGGATTTGATAAAATCTCAAATATTGCTAAACGCTGACATACTGAAAAATAAATTCTAGTTAAACCAAATTTTAAAGAACTAAATACGATTGTGTTAGATCTTCTTATCGATTTCATTTTTTTCATTCTCAAGACTTGAGAGCTAGTTGATGAACTATTATCAAAAACAGACAGAGAATACATTGAAACAGATAACGTTTTCTTAACGAATGTCATTTATACGTAGTATCATTTTTAAAAACGTTTTCGATGCAACACACTTACGTTCAACTTTTAGTAGGAAACATTATGAACGTACTTAACACAGAGCAAATAATCTGCAGAATATTTATCCTTAGTCGCAATATCAGATTACACGATCATTTGTATTGAGTCCAGCATTTGACTTCAGACATGCAGACATAGTTTGATGTCTAACTAATCAGTGTTAAGAAATATTCTGACTTTGCTCGTAAATCATTAACTATGTTCGCAATCATTGCCGAGAAATTTCTACGATTCTAAGAAGTTGAAAAACAAGAACGATACCAAGACTATTAAAGATATTAATCACAGAATATTCATAACATGTAACGAAAATATGTATAATTGAGCGTCACTGCCTATATGCTGACCTTTGGGGGAGAGTCTGATAATGAGAAATCCAAAGATGTGATATCATGCGAAGCAGTATCATCAGTTTGAGTATCAAGAGAGCTGAAAAAAATGTTTAAGACTTTTTGATTAATAAAAATTTACTTTGAAATGTTGGCAAAATTTGATTCGTTGTGCCAATGACTGTATCACTAATTGATACTGATGATATTCTGATTGTGGTTGCTGTCCCTGTGTAGTAAGAAAAAATCAGTCAGGTGTATGGGTTATTAAAAACGGCGTTTTATTTTTCGTTATTTCTCTCGATTGATTTCGAAGTAAGTGACATCTGCTGAATAACGATGAGAAATTTGATAAAAAAAAGACAGATATTACAATGTAAGCTTTTTTTAATATAGTCTTGCTTAAAATTGATTGAATCAAAGATAAGTAAACGTCAAGTTCTAGTCTGCTATGTGATGATATCTGCCAAATCCAGATTTTCATCTATTACAGCGTCAAAAATGAATAGAAAGCGTACAGGTGCACATGCATGTAAAGCTATCACTGACAGTCGCTTTCAGTCAGATAATTATCTCACTTACACAGTTATTTTATTTTAATCAACCGTTATCCTTGATCGTTGCACTTTTTTTTAAATAGCGGCGCATCAAAATAAATTGTGAATAGTTAAATCTATAACGTCATGTTGATATATATCTTTTTTCTTCTCTTTTATTAGTGCATATCGATAATTTGCGAAATATAAATTTCTTTCTTTTCTGTACAGTCAGGTAATTTGAATACACTCTGTTTGTATGATCAATGGTTTTTATACACGCGTCATACAAGAATGATAATGGTTTATGTCAAACAATCTGTAATTTTTTTTATCAGACAGCAGAACATGCTGACACTTTCATGCTAGTTTCGTTAAGTTGAACATCGTTAGAAAACAAATAAAAATAAATATTTATGATATACATTTAATGTTAAAAGACGACGAACATAAGTTAAGATTAGCGGGGAAAAGTTACTATTGCATTACTAGGTACCTATGAACACAACTGGTTGGTAAAGGTAACTTCCCATCCATAGTTAAGATTTACTATGATCTCATTGAAATAATTCTTGCTCACTCTATCCTGCTCTTCTGTAACTAATAACACGATATAAATTTTTTATCGAAATCAATAGAGATAACTCAAAATCAGTTTTTCTCAACGTTTATATTCTGAATCTGCAGTACATCTATGAACTCAATATTAAATATGAAAACGATTCCTTGCTCATATTTGTTAAATGAAAACACCGTACGATCATTAACAATTTATGTTACGCTCTAAGTCTGTTTTTGTCACAATGTTTGAATCATATCAAATCTTTTTGAATAACCATGTAAAAAGCTTATAAATAGAACAAGGTATACTGCTTCTTCAAGTGTTTGTTGTTGTTTAAAAAAATAATATACTTACTCTTTTCTATAATTTTAATTGTTCATCTCTAATATTCAATTTCTGATTCGATTCTTTTTTTTTCAATAAATCTATAGCAACAAAATATCACTAAACAACGAACATGATGTTGTCTTGAAAAATTTCTTCTATACTAGTAGATGAATAAGAAATTTATTCAAGAACAGTATGTCTATATCAAAGAGCTAAAATGATCCTTGAAGAACATCTATAGTCGAGTAGAAATTCGATTATAATCTCAAACTGCACTTCAGTGAATTTTTCAATTCATCTCAATTTTTATTACTGGTTAAAAGAAACCCTCAAGACTTTCCGTAGAAAATGATCACAGTTATAGTCAGATAAAAAATTCAAACATGAAAGAAAGAATAAGAACAACAAAAAGAAAGGAGACTTAAAGTTATCGAAAAACAATTTTTTTGAAATTACTATCTTAAAAATTTTACTAACTGTGTGCATTTGACGTCGAATTCAAATTAGCCACCCTTGGAAATTCCTTGAGGCCTGTTTTGATCACAATAAGAGTACATAATGAATAGGTGCCTCATCAGCTGTACGAAAATCTTTTAAGAAGTAGAACTGTCGTGAGGACATCGTTTCATACGATTGTTCTGTGTCAAAGTTCTAATATTAAAATGTGACCAATTAAAATTAATAAAGAGCCACTTATTATTGGTTCATATGAAATACTGTGGATCATCATGCGATTGATGACGCGTAGACATCAGTTCAAAAGCATTTACTTTTTAAAAGAAGTTTTCATTTTCACGGAATTATTCTTACTCGATAGTGAGTGTTAGGATACGAGTGATGGGGAGGGGGCTTTTAGATTTCAGTAATGGGATCTGGTTACGGTTCTTTATTTTGAACAATTTGAATGCTAACAAACACCAGCACTTGCATTCAATATCACTCGGCATTACATAGATATTTACTTCCATAGCCACCGTTTTACCCACACAAAATCGAACTCTTACATTCAGAATCACAGTTACATTAAGCTTTTCCTAAATTCACTCAATCTAATTGATGATACCTCGTATCCATAGCCACTCTCACTACAAGCATTTCTCAAATATGACTTGGAGTATATTCGACAGAACTATTTCATGATACTGTCTTCCTATCTTCAATGATGAGATAATTCATTCTACTCGAAGTGGCCGATACATCCTGATGAACAAGTATGTTCATATGTTCTTTGACTTTGGAAATAGAATGAATCCTTTTATTCTTGAATAGATTTTTTTTCTGACACCGTTTAGCTATCATTTTCTTTGAGAATATCATTGACAAGATTCATCATCATATGAGAACAAAAATCAAGTGTGTAAAAATAAACTTCAGTGAAAAATTGTACAAGTACGTGAACTTTATTATTTATGTAAAACATTGTTGAATGGTTGAAAAAATTTCATTGTCCTTTTTCGCCTGTAATGTGCGATTATTAATACAAAGTGAATTTCCCAGCATATCAACTAAGACCAGCAAATGGCAAACTAATAGTCTTTCTAAGTTTAATCTTTTTCGGTCGCAGAAAATATTGTACTAATAAAGAGGGAGAAACATATCGTCAGAAATCTTTAAAACGAATCATAAAGAATGCTTCACAACTATTTGAGAAGCAATCATTAAAAGAAACTTATCCTTTATTAGCATATCTTGAAAGGATGTTCACTAGAGGCAACGACTCGGTACTATCGTAAGTTATTTCAAATTCAAATTAAAACCATCTCAAAGACGACAACCATTCTTGTCCTCGTTCGCATATTTTCTTTTTGTTCGTTCTTCACATTTTAATGAGTTTTCGATGTTACTAATGGATAGTGCTTGAAAGTATACTGTTTTCGTTCATATTTAACATTGCGACAATACTTATTTTATACGGTTAAGATAGTTAGAAAATTCGAAATAATCTATAGTCCTGGAATAAATAAACCTAGTCGATTTTTTCCATATCCACCATAACAATACATTCAGAAAAAAGACTAATTACATATTCTCAAAGCATTTGAAGTTTTCTATCACACTAGATATTCATATTTGCATTTGTTCGTATTTAGCAAAGAATTGATCGACTTCAATGAAGACACAGATATTGGTTCCTTGCCTCGCATTTATATCCTGGAGAATTTTTCAAATATAATGAGTCTAATCCAGTAAGAAATCGAACTTGAGCAGTAGGATTCTCGCTTGATTTTTATTTTAACTTTATTTATAAGCATAGAAATAAATTTCTGATCAAATAGTGATATTTCGTTTTATACTCATTTATCATAAACTTTGGAAACAAAAAGCGTAAGATATGAAAAAAAAGTAAATGCAAAAACTGCATGATGTTTTATTCTTGTAAAATGAGGATTAGTTAAGTATTTTGAGCTTTTGTTTGAAAATAATATTGACAAGACAAAAGATAGACACACGAAGTATATGTCATTCAAATTTATTCCTAGTTGAACTTTCAATGGGAATATATTTAAAAACATCGACCACAGCTAGTCTTTTCAAGGGGTATTCAATTTCGAAATTTTTAGAATTAGAAATTGAATAAAGAATCGAGCCATGAAAAATCATGTCTAACGGAATGGTTGGACTTATTTCAAGAATAAATCACTTTTAAGAATATACATTTTTATAGTTTGAATCGAGTCCGTTTAATTTACTTGATAGCATACTTGCTATTGACACGCAGATACATTTATTTTCCATGGTACTTGTGCTAAAAGTGATGAAGACGCACATAGAAACCGTCAATAATTTTTCTTGGGAAATAAAATTAATAAAAAAAAAATAACTGAATAACAATTCCTTAGTTGAACCATGGCCAAACTAATACACTTCAAGAAACATATGAGATAAAGTAGGGAGCCAAGTACACATGACTTCAATTTCTATCTATCAAAATCTAAATATTGGAATGAATACATATATATGGTTAGTATATCTCAGCATAAACATAGATTTTTCAAAACGAAATTAAACTCTGAGAAGGCCATCATCAAAACATTTATTCAAATATATTTAATTGTACGCAGATCATTTCTGTTACTAACGTGTCTACATAGTTTAAGATTAAAAGCTATATAAGACGACTGATCAGTTCTTAAGCGTCATTATCGGGAAAAAAATATTTCATTCCAATCGAAAATTAAGTTGAAAAAAAAGATCTCCAGTACGAACGTAAATGAAAAAAAATATGTGATACCGTATTTTAAGTATCTCCCGAAAGAGTTCTAATCCAATCGCGAGCTTAAACTTACATCAATCATTCTTGAATATGTAATTTATGGTTAAGTATAGCGTCGTATTGCACCAACGAACACAAATCAGTGTATCGTGGAGAAGCATGTTTCTGCCAAGGAATCTTTAGTTTTACTAATACTAAAGCATTTTAGTCGAAATGCAAGGTGATATTCAGAATTAGTACGTCAAATTCCATCGAACCATACATATAACAGTCAATGCTTCTCAAAGTCGGTTCCAGTTCCCAGCTGATTTGTGGAAGTCAGTCTGTTCGTATTTTTTAATCTGATCAAACAGTTTTTGTTCGACTGAGCTCAAACTTTAACTAATTATTCTTCCACGTTTTTATTCATCGTTGACCATAGTGTGGCATCGTATTGATGAGCTTAGCTATTGCTATGAATCTCCCATAAAAAGAGATACTTGCCCCAAAATCACTGTTGCTTTCTCTAAAATGACATCTTATCGAAAACTCAAGTTAATATTCACAATCAGTACATGAAATTGCGTTGAATCATGTACGCAAAAAAAGAATTTTATAACATAAATATTTTCTCGAAAAATTTTATCAGTGGTACCCAACGAGGTATTGTTGACAATATAGTTCGTGGTGAAAGGGTTTATTTTCTTTAATATGATTTTCTCAGTGACTTATAACCTCTTCTTAGCAATAAAAAAGATTCACTTTTCAGCAAGAATATCACATGTCGGCCTTCCATACGAAGGTTATCCGCTGTACGGCCAGCCCACCCAACTGTCGGCTTAAGTACTTCCAAATCTTATAACTGAAAAGTAAGTCCAAAGACAATTATAGTGCATATTAAGTTGTTAATCAACTATTGTCTCCTGCGGTAGAACTTAAACTTGGCAAGTTTTGGTGTAAAAAATCGAACTTCGGACAGAGAGGTTCTCGCATGAGAAAAGAATCGATTCATTTAATTATATCCACTTGGATATTTGCAGCTTTCCACAAGTTAAAATGAAGAAATTCCAAAAAGCAGACTCTGCATTCCTAGAAGCACAATTCCTACAAAACCAAAAAGTTTCTTTTCATTCGTAATCAGCCGATATAAACTCTAGAACATTTTTGAAATTATTAACCTATGACACCGCATCGATAGATAATCTTTAACCAATTCTGTTGTAATATTCTTACCTTCAAAAACTAAAAGCAATTAATTATGTTTTGTTTCTCTTGTAACATTTTGTTGCGTACACTTTTTTTCTATAGGTTGTGTTTTACGACATACAGAATAAAATTGATTTCACTTCTCAGTTTCACTTATCTATAGTAAATTTTCCTCTGTCTAACCTATTGCTGATAACGATGACTTTATCGTATTACACGAGCTATGGATGAGAAGAAACGGTGTAGAGAACCATCAAGTCATCCATTTATATGCTTAGATCTACGCATTACTTTTGTCGAAATAGCAACGATGCACAGGGATTCAACAGCACAAAATTTGTTTTATATTCCTTTTCATCAAAAGTAAGTTAAATGAGAATTGATAAAAACAATGAATAACACAAATATCAAAGTAGATATTAATTGAATATCTATGTAATAGCTACATTTCGAGTGTAATTATTTTGTCTTTCATCATTGTAGTCAATCATCTCGACAGAAGAAGTGTTCCATTTCGCTGTTACTTGGCATTATTATCGTTCTGCTGTTGATTTTCATAATTGTATTTCTCGTTCTTTACGAAATAGATGGAAACAAGGTAAGAGATCAGCAAACAATACGAAGAGGTAAGTTTTCAAGGATGCCTACACAGATAGAATAGTCGACGAATAATCTCTGATTTAATAATAATTCTAGTCAATGATACAAGCGATTTCTGTTTAACTTCGTATTGCATCAAAGCAGGTGTGTGTAATTTGACACATCAATGAATAATCACTTCTGTACTTTTAGCAAGTAATTTACTCGAAAGCATCGATGAATCAATCGATCCGTGTGAAAACTTTTACGAGTTCATCTGTGGAACATGGATTAAGAAAGCGAAAATACCACTTGAGAGTAAACTCTTAATAATACAATGAATACTATATTCAAATAATTTCAGATGATGCACAAGGTTCAGTAAAAGAAATGTCGACAAGATTGAACAATGCACTGGTCGGTAGGTTAGATAGCTTTTCTAGCTTTTTATATTCTCTTGTTTTTCGAAGATCTTCTTTCATCATCAACACCGAACGGTACAATCGAATCAAAAGTAATTTCTAATGCTCGTCGATGGTATATGTCTTGCATCAATGAAAGTGCAATCGAAGAGGAAGGAGTCGATGAAATACTCTCATTTATCAATACAGAACTCGGTGGTTGGCCTATTTTGCAAGGCTTGACATGGAATGAATCAACATTTGATTTTTATGGTCTGATGCTTAAATTAAGCAAGCACAATAACTTCGTTGTATATGGAGTAGGGACAAATATTGAAGAAAAGAATTCATCGATTCGAAGCATTCGAGTGAAGTTCAATCGTTAGAATCTTTGATGACGAATATTCTTCTTTCAGATCGATCCAAATTCTCTTATTGTGGAAAATCTGATGCATGACATAAAGAGTCTGCAACGATTTGAAGCTAATTTTCAGTTCTTGAAGAGCGTAGCTGGTGCATTGGCTGATGACAAATCAGAAATCGAGAATGACATTCTTGCTTGTCAATTGTTTCAAATTGAAATGAGCGAAGTCAGTAAATCTTATTCGTGAAATATACTTTTTGTTGCACTTCTTTTAAACAGTACGTTTTGAACGAAAATAAAACATCGTTTAATAATACTATTCGCACAACAGTCGGTGATCTGTCACGTGCAATCAACATTAGTGTGAGTGTCAACTTCATCATACTCTCTACCATTTTCTCTTCATATTTATGTTCAGTCTGATTTCATCACTTATCTTCGTCGTCTGTACTTGTTCTTAAACGTGTCTCTCACTGATTCAGACAATGTAACTGTTGTTGCACCTCAACTTATTCACGGTATTTCTTCAATTATTAATCTCCAATCACCTCGTACCGTACAAAACTATATGATATGGCGTTTCATGATTAATCAGGCTTGGAAAATGCCAAAACGATTTCAAGTCATTGAAAATCAGTACAGTCATTTAACATATAGTATCAGGGAACAGCTACCACGCACCGTAAGATGTGCTCAATACATCAATGAAGGTATGGGTTTGGCAATCTCTAAAATCTATATAAATAAATATTTTGATAACAACGCTCGGAAAGAGGTACTGGAAACAATAAATAATTGATGTTAAATATCATTCTTTCATAGGCACTTGAAATCGTCAACAATATTCGAAATGTTTTCATCAGCATGGTCAATCAATCGAAATGGATGGATTCGGAATCGAAAATTGCGACGATTAAAAAAGTAGGATAATTAATTAACAAGTATGAAGCTGGAATTCGAATGCATTTTTATCAAGATTCGTGCGATGAATGTAAAAGTTGGTTATCCTGATTATTTAGAGCATGATGATATGATGAAACTTGAAGAATACTATGCAGAGGTGTAAAATACACAATGACAATCTATTCTCGCTATGACTTATGTTTCGTTTTTGTTTGAAATCTAGTATAATTTCAATTCATCTTTTATGTCAAACGCTTTGAGTTTAATTCAGCTAAATGCGAAAATGACTCTTCGACATCTTCGTGACCCAGTTGATAGAAATGAATGGATAAGCATTCTACCCACTAGTATCAATGCCATGCGTCATCGATTATTAAATGATATCAGTAAGAAACGTCTTCTGAGTTTAACAGACTTTACTTTACTTTTTCTTTAGGTTTTCCTGCTGCATTTCTTCAAACACCCTTGTTCAATAAAGATGCACCCAAGTAAGAAGTGATCTTCTTATATTAAAATATACTTTATGTACTTTATAGATATCTCAACTATGGCAGTAAGGATGGGTTCAGCTCGAAAAAAATAAATAGAAAATTTTCGTCAACTTTAGGTGTTGGCTTTGTCATGGGTCATGAGATTACACATGGTTTTGATGATGACGGTTGGATGTATGACATGCACGGAAACCATGCTCCTCTGTGGACGAAAGAGGTCATTGAAGCTTTTCACGTGCGTACAAAATGTCTTATCGAACAGTACAACAATTATACTTTGATCCAAATCAATCGTCAAGTCACTGTTTCTTTGCGTTTTATCTTACTTAGGGAAAATAAATTTTTTCATTTAGGTTGATGGTGAACAAACAAAGAGTGAAAACATTGCTGATAATGTTGCATTGAAACAGGCCTTTTTCGTAAGTTTTATCCTTCATTAATTTGAACTGCAGATTGTTATATTTTCAAGGCCTATCAACGATGGGCTAAAACTCGTAAAAATGCAGATAAGAAACTCCCCGGTCTAGGCAAATATACCCAGGAACAAATGTTCTTTCTCAGTTATGGTCATGCATGGTGCGAAAAAATATCAGATCAAGTTGCAGACTCTTACATAGTCGAAGAGCAACACTCTCCTCAGGAATTCAGGTAGTTTTTTTTATACATCTCCCAGAACTATCATGAATGATTGTGACTTTTAGAGTTCGTGGCCCTACATCGAATTTCGTCTCATTCGACCGCGTTTTTGGTTGTAAGCCGGGTCAGGGAAATAGCCGAGTGAATAAGTGCAACTTATGGTAATTTATTTGTATTTTTCTCAGAATTGATCAAGACGCGAACAACATTTATCGATATAGACTCTTGTGTCAAACATTATAAATGATTGAGTGTAAATCTTTTACTTCCCTTGTTTTCATTTAATCTCTAAACTTCATTCTCGATTGTTAATTATTCAATAAGAATGCGGTTTCATTATTTCTCCTCATATAATTACTGATCGTTGACTAGAGTTTTATGCAAAACAGTTTGAGACAGAAATTACCTTAAGATGATGCTCTTTCCAAGTGATAAATGTGTACGATGGGAAATGGTGCGATATTGGAGACAGGCACGCAACCAGGTTTTTTGTTGGGGGGGGGGGACCAAAGTTTTTGGATCTTATTGAATGACATTCTTTGTCTGTGATGAATAGTTTCGAATTTATTCTGGTTCATTTTTCATTGCTTGGTAAACCATTATCATCATCAGCCCTAAATGTTACATTTTGTTTTGCTAAAAACAAAATACATTTAATTATACTAGTCCATATGAATCTGTTTTCATTTTCTTGGGGTACACTGATATCATTTAATAATACATTGAAATCCGAGTTTCTATTTGAATATCGTTGAATACATTCTGTGGCTTGTGAAACAGATAATTGAGAATAATAACACTTTTCATTGGTTGATACGTAATTCAAAGCGTCTTTCAACGATCGTAACGGTTTCGTAATAAATTGACATAAAGGTTGGTTATTTCCTTGTCTTGAAAATAAGAAGCAATATCGACAATAAACACCTTAATGGATTTTTGAATAAGTTATCCATCAATATTTGACTAACCATGAATGTTAGCACACTGATCTTTTTTTATAATTTTGTTCAACTTTTGGAAAAATATAGTTTGGTAGTGGAGTGAACGAGTTGACCAGCAATCGATTTAATAATGAAAAATCTTGTTTAAATGCATTATTCGAAACATATAAACCAATATCGCCAGTATTGACAGAAATATTAATGGTATTGTTAGAATTTCGATCAACAAATAATGGAGAGACAGTAGCTAAAACTTCTTCGTTATTAACAATATCAGACTCGTTGTTGAGATCTTTGTTTATTAAATTATTTGCTGGTGACAGTTGCGAGTTATTTTTATTATCATCACGTCTTTTGTTTGACGCAAAGTAGGTACTAATATCTTTATGTTTTTTACTCATTATTTTCAATAATGTTCCAAAATCTTTTATCGCATATTAATCACAATGTAGAAGAATATTTATCTGATTGCATGAACAGTATATTTATTTGAAATAACGATTAACAACAAAGAGTCGGTATATGAACAAAAAGTGTACACTAATCGATTTACAAAGATGCTAGTTCAAAGATAAAGATAAATTACATTCAAATAGTCTTTCTTTGATGCTCATCAAAAGGAAAAAATATGCTATCAATGATAGGGGGGGGGGGTCAATCCTCCCAATCCCCCCTTTTGGTGCGTCGCTGATTGGAGATTTGTTTTAATTCCGGATGTCATTATCCTGGCACTTATAGCTTAGTTCATATAGATCTTCTAATGATTACAAGAAGGATGCTCTATACAATCAAAGTTATTATACTTAAACCTGTTTTAGATTTCTGATTTTTAAGTACTACGTATTCTGAAAGTAGTTCTAACATAAAAAAATGCAGTCAATCCAATTCCCTAAATACAATTATCCGGATTATTCCTATCCTTAATTTCATACTTCTGTATCTTTTTTTGATAGCAAAATTTGTCAAAAATAGTTCAAGGACAAACAGTGTCTTCTCAATTCTTAGTGAACACGGATTGTCTGTCTGTAAAGGCGAAAAGAGCCTAAGCACAGTAAAAACTTGATTCATAGCGAAAGATTGAACTAGTCATTACGTTGAAAGTTTTTTTCAATACTGAAAGATATGAGAAATTTATCAATTCCATAACATTAAAATTGCGATTGAATCGGTTATTACTTTACGCCTAAGCTAAGAAAAGACTTGATTCATTTTATACACGATAGAGCCTATCGTTCAATCAATTATTGACTTACACCATAATAAAGAAGGCCTGGGTCTCAGTGCAGTCAAAGAGCAAATCGTAATCTACAAACGCACAGCCCCCTTGTCAAGAACTTTTGAATTCAAAACTAGTATAAAAATAGGTTTATTGTTATAACAATAAGTATATGATTTTCTAACATTGCCTATCAATGTATCAGTTTGATTAAATGAATCTATTGAGATTGAATGATAGAATATTATTTATCAAACTACAAGAAAAATTGTACATGAAATAATTTTCTCATGAAAGAACATTCCTTTTATTTGTAACACGAGAACATGCTCAAAATTTAACATTGATTTGAAATCGGTAAATTTGCTTGACGATATTCACTAACTTGGATTAGGGATGCGACATTGACGATAACCTAGTCAATCATTGGAACGGTTATTGTCATCGTTGCATCCCTAAATAGAATATTGAATATTTAATTATAAAACGCAAGTGGAACTAAGCGATAGAGACCTCTCATGATACTAAAAAGTAAATTTCTTATTCCAATATGTCCATATTATGCATAACGTTGTCTCTAATTTTGATGGGAACCCAAGTCAAGAAATCCGGACCGGATCGCATGGGAACGAGGAAGCAGTAAAATGGCCGGAAAGACGCCGGATACTTCCGGTGAGTTTAGTTCGTTTCCTGTGGGAATCGCCACAGAATCCACCTAACTAACTGACCGAAAACCAGGTCCGCCCTTTCGGCCGAAGGATTCGCAGGGATCCCAAAGCCGGACTTTATCGTTTCCGATATCCAAATCCGGTGACTCCGTCTCAAGCGAGATCCTGTTAAGTACGTATTTAAGATCCCGCCATCTCCTGCCCAAATAATAATCATGTGAAGAGAAACACAACAACCCACCAGAACGATCAAGCGCACCCCAATACCTCTAACAACTCCAGCTTGCAAAAAACATAAAGAAATATAAAACGCACCATTCATGTCACACGTTCTTCGGTAATCAGAACTCATAAAAATCAACGCTTTTTTAAATTAATCTCATTTCGGACAATCGTTAGCAAGCGATAACCAACAAAAAAAAACAAAAATGCGATGAGTACTTTTTCTCAATGTCGTCTTCCCAAACTAAGTGAACTTGTCTTGTGTATATCTTTTTCTAAACCCCATTCGCTCTGACTAATTAGCTCAAATACAGCAACCTTTTCTTCCTCATAAAACAGTTTCCAAGCTAAAAATTCCTACTAAAAAAAACACTCTGACCTTGATGCTAATTTCACTGCCCACTTAATGACTAAATAAGGCTGAGTCTTCCAACGTTCACTTCATTTGGCCGAGTCATTGGCTTGAGGCAAATTAAGTGAGCCTGAGCAAGAGAATCATTTTTTTGCTCATTCCTGATTTCTTTATTCAATCTTAGAAATTATTGAACGATTAAGTGGAAATCTTATTTGGATCTGTTTTTCGGTTGGCCCCTACCGTTTTTAATTTGCGAAATAGAAACAGGCGAAAACAGAGCAATTTGAGCATGGAAGTAAACCTGAGAACGATTTCGATGTTCATCCAACGACTATAGAAGGCGGAGTCGTCCCGCGTTCACTTCATTTGACCGAATCGTTGGCTGAAGATACACTCTAAAAGAAATTTGTTTTCTAGTAAACCCCAAAAACGTTCTGGAGATTTCTAAAAACATCCTCTGAACTTTCGAAGCTTAAAAACGAGTCTTTAAAACTACGAAACCTAAAAGGTTCTTACCTTGTATCCAGGATAAGAATCATCTCCTACAAAACCTTTTTTCAGTTTCGTACAGTAGAAAAAAAGTTTCGTTGGAAAAAATGAAACCTTTAGAGTTTCGTCTTAAACCCTAATGGTTTCTTCAGAAATCGTTATGGTTCAGTAGGAAACCATTAGGGTTTAAGACGAAATTCTAAAGGTTTCATTTTTTCCAACGAAACTTTTTTCTACTGTACGAAACTGAAAAAAGGTTTTGTAGGAGATGATTCTTATCCTGGATACAAGGTAAGAACCTTTTAGGTTTCGTAGCTTTAAAGACTCATTTTTAAGCTTCGGAAGGTCAGAGGATGTTTTTAGAAATCTCCAGAACTTTTTCGGGGGTTTAGTAGAGAACTGTTTTTTAGAGTGTATAGAGCTTATAGAAATATCAAGCTTTCTTTGTGATATCTGTAAAAAACGAGTCTTTTCTTTGGACACGTTTCATGGATAGTTTTTGATTTATCACGAGCACAACATCACTTTCAAACTCTTGAGTTGAGTAGAAAGTCGTCTGTATCAAGTCTTTGTTTATTATAGCTTTTGAAATAATTGAAAAAGAACTGCGTAAAAAATTCTGCACAGCTCGTTGAAGAAATCTTGAGCGTTAGCACTTCACAGAAATTTTTTCAGTTCTTTATTCAACGTGTCTTAACTTTTTTATTCACCTATAGCAATTCACAATGTCTTAACACAGATATTTTGAGACGTTATTTTGTGTTTTTATCTTTGAAACTCTCCTTTCTACCTCGTGTGCTTCCTTTTTCCTCCCTGCTTTCGTTCTAGAGTACCTTAAACTCATTTGAAGTTTCTTAAAATAAAGAATAGGCAGCAGCATGCAAGATTTAGAAGCAGTAGTAAAACAACAAATACAAAATGTTGAAATAGCTCTTACAATGAAAGGGAAGAAGCCAATGAGGCGCACTTCAAAAGAAATGTTAGTATGTCTATATCAGCAACAACAGTTAATATCGAAAAACTATGTAAATCAGTTTATTGTTCATAACAGCATCATTGCGTTGACATATGCTCCTTGCACAGAGCCGCTTTCGTCTCTACAGCGTATACCTTTAACCGAACCGATGTTAGAAAGTGTTCATCGCAGAAAATATATTATGTTGAAAACACTAGTTGAACCAGATAGACTCATTGGTATAAGAACAGTGGTACAAGATCCAGAGGAAAATGTAGACATATTCTCGTTTTACAGTTACGTCATAGACAAAGATCACTCTGATACGTTGCCTGCCAGAATCATAATTTTACTGAAGGAGCCATATTATAAATTAACGGCTGGTGGAGGAGAAATTCTACGATGTGAACATCAACAAAACATCGTCTATCTTAATGCTGATGATCCTTTGGTTCGACAGCTTACATGGAAATCTGCCGTACTGAATCCAATTCTTGACAGCAGGAGAATGCTGTTGTTCGACGAATTTAAATCCAAGGACAATGACTTCTTCAAACAAGGCAAATTCTGCAATCTAGTCGCAACGTACACAAGCGGTTTAGCCTATGCCTCGTCTGACTCCAACATTGTCACTCATAGACGGAATAGAGCGGCCACCCTAGTCGAACATCTTGTAAGCTAGATCTTGAAATCTTGGGATCGGTAAGTAAGATCTTATCAAGATCTTGAAAAGATAATTTGTATTGATATATCTTGGTTGTATCAAATATATCTGTACCTAAGATCTCGGCAAGATCATGGACAAGATATCGGTTACTATTATCTTCTCACAAGATCTTGAGTAAAACATATAGCGACATCATTCGTATATTTCGATGCTGACTAGTAGTCATTCACCGTTCTGTTATGCATATGCAGTCGTATATAAAAAGCAAGATTGACCGTAGGAAACATACATTTTCAAAGTATATTTTTCAATTATGTTTCTCGATTATTACTTATTCGAGAACATGCTGGTCTCGATCGATGATTGGGAGAAGATTGCCCTGAAGTGGTCTCAAGGAGATCCGCGCAATGAAAAGCTAGTCAAGTCCCAAGAACTGACTTGCTTGAGTTATTCATAATAGGAATAATTAACTGAAAATAAATTCAAAAGATGACATAATATGCTTTTGTGCAAAAAAATGAAAAATATGCTGTATGATACGTTTGTTCCATGTTTTGAGAATGTGCCATGCTCTTGTTGGATAGAATAGGTCGCAGCGAGGACCTGATGTCGCACTTGAATGTGTTGTGAATTGTGTCACAAATCCGGAAACATGAGACAGATCTTATCTTAGTTTGCGTCAATCACGCAGTTCGAACTTATATGGCATCTAATTTCATTTTCCCTAAATATGCGTATTTTTCTTGTAATCGTGACTCTTTCATTTACTTTATAAAGTGATGAATGAGCAGAATACTTTATTTTCTCAATTTATGTCAGAGAACAACGTATGCAACAGTAACAATTGAACTCTACATTATGATATAAATGTTTAGAAAAGGTTTTGCATATAAATACATTTTTGATCCCATATTGCAAGTAAATCGTTTCCCATTTGACAGATATTCGAAGGCGATCGACATTTCTTGTCAGTATTAATAAGTTTTCCATCACTAGAAATGTGAAAGATTCTAGGATTCCGAAAAGCCACTACCATCCATTGATGATCAAAAAATGGACAACAACGAATGGCATAAGTCGAGAATACATCATCCAGTTCAATTGACCATACACATATTAGCGTTGTCGATGATCGAAGTTCGAGACGGCTATTATTCTTTGCAGTGCAGCCTATCACCAAGCCAAGAAAGTCTCTGTGAAACTTGAGATCTTGAATCCATTCATCATGTGTACATGTGAGAGGTGATTGCCATTCTTTGACCAACGAAATAGATGGCATGAAAGTATATTCAAAAATGGACGATCCGTCTCCTTCGGTAGATAAGAAAAGTCGAATGTCCGAACATGTACTACGCATCCAATTGACAGCAACATATGATAAATATTGTTCAAGAACCATTTTGTTTTCATCTAGTGTAAAAACATGTTTACAGTTTACCACAATAAAACGATTGAGTGTCGACGACCAACACATATCAGAAATGTCATCGAGAGGCCATGGTGTTTCTTTGAGAATATTTAATTGTTGGTCGAGTAAGCACAATGTAGGTTCTCGATGTACTAATAGATGTCGCTGATTACTGGTGAATACTGCGTAAGAAGAATCAGTCAGTTCAATCATTTTTTGTGGAGGTGGAAAAGGTAAAATATCTTGCGACCGTTGAACAATCATATTTTCGTCCATTAATAGAGGACACAAGTTGAATTGAACCTGATTTAAACCTTGCTCAATTGAATGAATCAATGTTTTGATGGAATTAATATTTTTCTGTGTTGTATATTGGACGCGTGTCCATTCTTCGACGTTAGTTCGTAAACGACCGAGCTCTTCTATTCGATTGCTGAAGAAGAATTGTCGTCTTTCGTTACAAATAGAGCTGAGAATTTGTTGAGATTCGAGACGCCATTGCTCGAGTGTAATAAGAAACGTCGATGTTAATGAAGTGATTCGATCAGCAAGTGATTTAATTTCGTCAATACGCGATGCAAACTGAATATTGAGTCTATTCGAATGTTCGTTGATATGCATCATGCAGATCGATAAGTGACAACATTCACATACAGCAAAAGATACGAATGTGCATGACGAAATTTCGCAGAGTTGAAATGAAGATGAAGCCATATTGAATTAACTGTAATGGCTACATTTTTTCACTTGTTATTTATAATATGGCACATATATAACGATCATTGTACGCCATCGCCAATCAGTGACAGTGAACATAATCTGACTGAATTTCTTTTCTTTTCTGAAAGAAAGACATAAACGAGAAATAATGGAAATGAAACTTTATCTCAATAAAGAAAGGTGACATAGACGACCTTATATGTTTATTGTTATAGGATGAACCAATCAAATTGATAGAAAAGGAAGAAAGGAAAAATCTCTCACTGAGAAATAATGTTTATGAAGTTGTTAAAATTTTTATTACACGAATGATAAGTGAATGTAAAATATAGCACAAACACAAATCTAGAGTTGATGTTACTTTACTTAGAATAATGATTGTTTATTTTCTTTTTAATGTGATATTTTTAGCGACAAAAAAGGATAATCCTTCTAAAAATTCATTACAAGTAACATTAGCATTAGCATAACGAATACATAATACATCCATTCCTTTTGTTGAATAGCTTGTTTTTTTTGTTTTTGATCGGGCCGTAAGACCATCTTTCATTTGACCCTTAAGTTAACAATATCTAGACTAGTATATACAGTGACTATCCAATGTCGATCTACTCAGGTGAAAACATACGGTACGTATACATTCGTCATCATGGTCCATGACATACGACCATATTCCAACGGAAATACATCTATATACAGTCGATGTAGATACGAATACGGCAAAAGTATGGCGAGAATACTGTCGTAAATCATGAACCTGGATTACTATCCAATAGGGTAGTATTACGATCGTTTACGGTGAAGTTAAGGTGATTTTTACAGTGACCCTTGACCTTTCTCCTTATGGTAAGTATCAATAACCTTTTTCCGTACGCGTCCACGCATGCAATTTAAAGACGAAATAATATACATTCAACATTTTTTACTTTTTGAGAAATAATTAATGCATATTATTAGAACGAATAGTCATCATACACAAAATAACGAAAAATCAATTAGTGCATCTTCACCAAACTAATGAACAAATTTAATGGCACCAGTGAAACGAAAGAAGAATCTTTTAACTACTCTATTGTAGCGCAGCCTCTATGATGTTTTCTTTCTTTTTCCATTTTTATCCTTTTTTCTTCAGCCTGGCTCCCTTGTTTTATTTTTCGACCGTGCTAATTCTATCAGAAAGCGTTTCCATGCGATCATTTCCTATTTAATCAGTGTTAAAGTATTCTTCAGTCTGTGTATCGAAATTCAAGAACTTGCTACTTGAAAAGAATTTCATTGCTGAAAAGATACCACAGGTCATATTATTAATAATTTAGAAGCAAAGATGTGGTGTGGTGAACGGGTGTTTTCAGTAACATTATATTCATTTGAAAAATCCCTAAGTAATAAGAGAGATCATTCGAGTCGGCTTTTTTGGACCTATTTAGATGAAAAATAAAACTTTCTATAAACTCTTTTACAGTTTTAATTAAAAATATGCTTCAGTATGAATAACTCTTGATTTCTATGGTTCTGTTTGATTTTCAAATAACTGAAGAACTCTAAAAGTAGTACCATGTTGAACTTTTCAAAGGTTTTAGATGAACTTGAGAAAATCTTGCAAAGACTTGCATTTTCTTTATCAATCACTGATAGTTATTTTCTCAATCAAATCTCTATGGATTGAGGTATGTCGTCCGAAATGTTCATTGTTATATGTGCATTGAAACGTCATATGACAGTACATTGGTTCATCATTGAGTCGAACAAGAAAATGAAAATAAAGATAAATCTACTAGGTGTGACTTTTCATCTTTAACGCGATTTCATCTAGCAATTTCTTCTCTCCAAGTACAATTTACATACTTGTTATGAACAGCAAAAAGAAATTTGTTTTTTGTGTTCTCTTCGTAGATACTTTTTTTTTGTTGGTGATATTTTCAAGTCGTTAAATTGACCATCACTTTTTTTTATCGTTCTTCTTTTTTACGAAAAGTATGTTAAAGTACAGGACAAAGTAAAACCCACATCGAGAAGCAAGGGTCAGATTCCACTGGAAAACACCATAAAATACTAGACACTTGGACGCAAGAAGTTACTGAGCGGATCCGCTAATTGCCTTCATCTCGATTCGTTCACCATATTTCTGCTTCCAAGTTCTTAGCATTTTACGATGTTCTCCGGAGGTATTTGACCCTTACTTCTCTACATGGTAGTCAATGTGTTTCAATCAGAAAACCATAAGCACATCCATCATTGTCATAGTGCGTAATTAAACGGATTACTGTGGATCAGAAAGTCATTAGGAAGATGGGTTGAAACAATTTGTTCATCGAGTAACGACTAAGCCAAACATTGACTTTATGAAAAAAAGAGCCTACGAAAATTTCTTTTGATAAAATTCACGACTATGATTGCCTTCCATATTCATAATAGCAGTTCCAACAAGAAACTGTTGATGCTTCAAAATTGTATGATGCTCATAAATGTAACAATTCTTTGTTTTCTAACATGTCAGTAGACTAAAACAAATCTTCAAACTTCCATCTGCTCTTCAATAATATTTTATCGTACGTTCAGAACAGAGTTCCAAATGGAATGGAATGAGGCAAAAAATTGCCCCATGGGATTTTTATATCATGCAATATACCATTCTGTTGCTTATCAAATATATTGCGAAATTTTCTTTCATTATACACTTTTCAAATACAATCTAGTTCAATAAGTAGAACAAAAATTAGCTCAATTTTATTATATCCAAGAAAATGCTAAAAATAGTAATTGAGACACAAAAATGTTTTAGAATCACATGATTTCTAAAAGAGAATCGACTTTATTTTACTTCACTTCTTGTCTTTGTACTTTTATAGATACTGATCTATTCTTCATTTTAACATTCAAAGACATTTGGAGTCACAATCGTTCATGAGTAGAAAATACGAACGAAAAATGAGATTGATTCTCGTTCATGTCTATGAACGTCATCTTTTATACAAATATGTCATGAATCCATGTTTCATTAGAAGTTTTGATTCCGAATTTCAACTGTTCACTAGAGATATGTAAAAATCATTGTAGAAGACTCCCAGCTCTACCGACAAAGTTCAGAAATCAAACATTTCACAATCAAGAACGAAAATTATATTCGATACTGCATAAACCACAATAGTTCGACAATGTCTAAAACTTTCATGACGTTAAATTCTCGTATAGAATTTGATTAAAGATGAAAGTAAGTGTTGGTGTTATTAAAATGAGGATCTGAATTACCTACAGACATAGTAAATAAGTTTTATCAGTAACGATTTTCCGAAGAGTTGTTCATTTGTAGTCATTGCATTTCTTAATTTACAAAAGTTCTATGAAGAAAGAAAAAATTAAATATAACCATTCTCTTTTCTCTTTATTCTAGGAAAGATCTTTTTTAAAGTATAAAAATGTATACTAGCTGCTGCTAACATGAAAGGGTTAAATGGAAGAATATTAGAGATTAATATGAATTTAGAACTTATTGCGTTTATTTTGATTGAAGCATGTTTTGCATTTCGTTTAACACAAATCACACGAAATCAGTTGTCATTTAGTTTAGAACTTTTTTCTCTGACTTCATTGATTTTAACAAATGGATTGTATTAAAAATAGTTGTCACAAAAGTTGTCAACAACTATCGGAGTATAGCATATGTTTGATACGATAGGTGACAAAAGTAGGAATATTTGTTTACACATCTCTGTTTTCTTGGTAACAATCGTATTAAATTTATGTTTACATTGTTTGTTGGGACCAGAGCTGCCAACAGGCCACTTTTTCTCGGTCCTGCCTGGCCTGGTGCCTGGCCTGCTATGATTGAGCCTGACCTGCCTGCAGCCTGGCCTGGTGTGATTGAGCCTGGCCTGA
>OENT01002189.1:0-26479 GCA_900239685.1 Rotaria macrura | reverse complement strand
ATGAAGAGCTGACATTTAGCTGTGTGTTAAAAAAAAATGAAAAAATATCTCGAAATTGGACCGACCTATGGTAACGGTAAGTGCAACAATAAGTAATGATTTTTCATCTGCAATTACCCCACTCTACTCTATAGACTCGTGATTAACGTTTCACGCTCTATTAAAACATGAAAATAAACGAGAAGAATATCAACTGCAATTTTTCATGTTCGCTGTCTTACCTTTTCATAAGTAGAAGGCTAGTACTATCATACTAGAACACACCAAACGGGCATGTTACACTATCGATCAGTAACATATTTCGCGGCGGCTTTACATGGGTGAGTGTAATAATTACCATATAGAGGTGTAACGAGTCATTTGCTATAGAATTACATATTTTCTAAGGAAAACTTTAATTAAACGATTAGTTGATCTTTACCACAACTCCGAATTGTTATCCGAAATTCCTTTGCAGAAAGACAAAGCTGAAGTTTTTGATTGTGTCATTCTATATTCATAGTTCAAGTAGTCTGACAGTAATTTACTACTAAAATATTTGAACCAATGAATGTTTTTTCTTTATGTTCGATGTTTCTCGACGGTGATGAATTTAGCAATGGCGATATTGTCTTTTCTTTGCAGGACAAGAGAGGAGAACGTTGCCTCCTCGTTAAAGAATGAATCCCTTTACAGTAAATGCATTGCATAATCACTTATAGAAACGATTATGCGCTTTTCCCGAAGTATCAATTTCTTGTGTAAAGAATTTTGAAGCTTTCAAGTGTATGTTGTTGTTGAGTATGTTAAGAGTAACTTATAATTGGCCGCATCAGCATGGAAAAAGATACGAATCCATTCTATGGACGATCTCTGATTGAAATTCACGATTGAATATTTGACAATCTATTCTATTTTCTATTTCGTTGAAGATATACACGGCCAGATTGTACAAGATTAATATTGTTTTGAATGGCTCAAAATGACGGAAAAGAAAATTTAAATCAAAATAACAGCCATGGCAAAGATGAAAATTCTGATCTACTTCAAAAACCTGAGAAGAATGTTGTCACACGTCCTCCAAGACCACCTGGAACTACACTAGGCCCGTATTTGCAGTTCATTACAACAGATTTAGAAAATAAACAATGGATCGGAAGTGTTTTAATATTTCGACATATTTCATACGATCGACCAGAAATCGAATTCAATGCTCGAGTGGAAGTTACTTACAAGTGGGAATTATTGTATGAAAATGTGTTCAATATGCGAGCTTATCGAATAAATCTCAATATTGAATTGCTGCCAACTGATGACGATGAGAAGATCTCTTGGACCATCGATTGGGGCGATCATACAACGAATGGATCTTTTTATATTGCTCAGTATTATCAGAAATGGCGTGGTGCATTTTTTTCTTGTAATGGTTTCGATGCAACTGTTTCAAAAGAAGTTGCATCAGGTCTTACATATGATACAGTATGGAATCATCTTCTATCTATACATGATGAAAAACCATTTCATCTCTTATTGTGGGGTGGCGATCAAAATTACAACGATTTTGTTATTGAAGATATTTCAGCTCTTCGAAATTGGTCGCATTTAGAGTGGAATAAAAAATGGACATGGGAATTCAATAATAATGCAAAACATGATGTTGAAGAATATTACTTTAATAATTATGCTGAACATTGGGAACGTCGACCAGAAATGAAGAAAGCATTAAGCTCCATTCCAGGTTTAATGATGTGGGATGATCATGATATATTCGACGGCGCTGGATCATATCCTCCTTTACTCCGTAATAGTCCCATGATGACGGGACTATTTGAAATAGCACAAAAGATGAGATTACTTTTTCAGCATCATACTACACCAGAGAAGGCTCGACAACATCGATTATTTGGCTATCAAGGCTATAATTTTCTTGCACGTTGTGGTCCAAATCTAGCTCTTCTCGGTGCCGATGGACGCACTGAACGTGATGATCAAACGGTACAACATGAAAAAACGTGGGATATTATCTTCGATAAGTTAAACAGTGACCTAGGAAGTGTCAAACATTTGATAGTTCTATTTCCCGTTCCATTTTCATTTGCACGTTTCAAAGTAGCTGAATCGTTACTTGAAACATGGAAAAAGTTAACAATGAAATCTCAAAATATTCCATTAAGTGAACAAACAAATTCAGTCTTCGGTTTACCTGAACTTTACGATGATCTTCTTGACGAATGGATCCATGAATCACATATGAATGAACGAAATAATGTTCTCCGTCGTCTGCAAGAAATAGCTGATAAGAAAAGAGTACGAGTAACATTTTTCAGTGGTGATGTTCACTGTTGTGGCGTGAGTCGATTTCAAACTCGAGATAAAAATCTTCCATCGCCTGTTTATGATTCGAAATTGATGTATCAGATCATTTCGTCAGCGATTGTTAATAGACCACCACCGAGAATAGTTATTCGTGCTGCACATTTTTTCGGTACTAAATGGTTTCCTATTGCTGATACCGAAGAAGAATTAGTGGACTTCTTTGAACGTGATCCAGAATATGGAGCCAAATTATTTCTTAAGAAGTTGCTTCCAAATCGAAACTGGTGTTATTTTGAACAACGTGCGGTTAGTGATTCGACGTTGAATACTCGACTTACACGAACTGGATGGTTTGATAAATATTTTTGGCCATTCATAGATTTTCTTCTGTTGTTGATTGGTTTTGGTTGGGTTTTTAATTTAAACTTTCGACAGCGTAAATCAATAGAAGAACGCCCTACTCAAAGTAGCAGTACATCGAGAGCATCGAAAGAGAACAAGAAATTAGAACCGACTGCCAATAGTTTGAGAGTTCAATTCTGGTTGGAAAATACAAAGAAAAAGAAAAATAGACCACCATTTATAAATTATGACTTATTCATTCCTGATTTACGATGAATCTCAAGAAAGCACTTATAATTATCTCAAGAGAATCCATCGACATTTTAACGTTTCAACGAAGTCTATTTTTATCTGATTAAATTATAAAAAATGACTAATAAAAATCTGACAACAAGTATCAATAACAGATTTTACGTGAGAAGAAAAAGAACTTCGTAAAATATGTCGTTGCAGATTATATCTTGATTTTTTCTTATTTTTCATTGTGATAATATAATCTACTCGTGTTTCTGTTTTTACATGAAGTTTTTCTTAAAACATAATGAATGTTTTTGATGGCAAATACTCGATAATTGAATACGAGAAGAATTCAAACCATAGAATTAGCTGATGAAGTAGTGAATGGATAGTATAGAGCTGATAGCGATGACAGTGATTTGGCTAAGTTTTTCTTCTCGTTTAGGAGAAAAGAAGTTCGATGAAAATTCTAATCCTAGTGGAACACGGCACAAAATTTAATGAAAACAGGATCTATGAGGGAGTGCAGGACAGATTTTCACAAAATTTTTGTATGTCTTGAAGTTATGCCATTCGATGGTCATTATAGCTTTGTTGATGAGTTCTTTTTTCTATTCAGAGGTTTTTAAAAAATGAAAAACAAACATTATGCACTGCAACATAGATAGGACCCATGTAATAAAAACCGGCGGCTTACCACGATTTTACTGTTGCGGTTATCTGCTCTCATTATTGTAATTTATTGCTAAAAATGATCGATATTTACGGCCTCGGGAAAGTCTCGAAAACAGTACAGAGTGATGAATAACAGGCCATACCAGAGATGGACATGGTTCAGTTCAAGGTTCCTCAAAATTCTGTCGGTTTCGGTTCGGTTTAAGACATGCCGGTTTTGGTTCAGTTTAAATTTTGAAAAATTCGAGCCGTGCCCATCTCTGGGCCATACGCTTAAAGGCAAACTATAAGCAATGAAAGTAATTCAATAAAGGAATGTACTATAAACATCGGAGTAGTTTTAAGGTCTAATGCTTTTCAGCATCATTTTCACAACATTTCTTCATATTGATATATCATTCTTCCTTTTCCATCTGTTCATTCAAATTTTCGATGCTGCTTTTCTATTTTTGGTTCATGCCAAAAAGATCTTCTCGTTGTAGTTCAAACTTATGTATATTCACTTTACATTAAGAATAGAATTGAGAAACATTTAGGATAATATTCATCGAGTCATAGGAGACTATATGTCAGAGTTTAATCATTTTCGACTTGGTAACAACGAAAAAATAGAGAAAATTTTCCATGGCGTATCAAGATTTTTGGCTCACACCTGATATCGTTACTATTTCACGACTTTATGCGCTTTTTTATTTAATAATGGCCTTCAAATGTTTGTTTTAGATTTCAAATCATAACTGAATCGAATAAGTGAAATACCCAAAAGGTATGATTGAGCTTTTGAATGTTCATTTTATTTGATAGAATCCTTCGATTGTTTTGCAAAGCAATGTAAACTAGTAACGAAAGAATCACTCTCCAGTTTATATTCATTCATTGCTAGGTTTATCATTATTTCAAATCTTAATTTGCCTTTGATGTCATTCGTAGATTTGTATTCTTCTCATACGTCATATTCTTGATGAATTTTTATCGCTCATCTAACAAATCATTCCGAGATAGAATTATCGCCTAGCTTTTTTCTGGTGACTACGCAGATAAAAGCTATCATGATGTAGTTTCATGAATTTCTCTAATAAACAAGACTCCCTAATTTTGATTTGAAGTTTACCATTTCATCTAGAAAGGTTCTTGACTCGTTCCTTGTTTATTCGGCTTAGTTTCTACCTTGAACTTACGGTTAATCTTTTTGTAAATGAAATAAAATAGTTGCACATGTGACGATACATCCGGTCTCTATTCATTTATAATTATTTAGCTTTCAGCAAATAGTCAAATAATAGATAAACGATCTTACCGTGTGACTATTCATCCTACGAATTGCAAGTCAAGAGATATTTAGTTTTTTCAAGTATGCATTCAACGATAATTGTTTGCAGCTAATCATAGTACTATTGAATTGAATGAAATCAAAAAACGTTTTGTTCAAAGTACTAATGAATTACACACCGTTGACTATCGTATCGTAGGTATGCTGACTTCAACAATCAAAACTATGGAAACAAAAAAAATTGTCTCAATGACGTCAAAGGACAAAAAACGATTAATGCAGTAGCTGTTATTTCAATAAATAATTCGGAAGATGAGAAAAATAAATTATAGAAAATATTCCTTATGTCGAATCGTCTTTTTAAGTTAAATCCATCGTACTCAAAGCATTCAATAGATTAATGAAGTGACTTTATTTATAAATCAATTTATGGATCAATTCAATATGAAGTATTTTGTTTCCACTGTTTTTACAAATGAAGAAAAATTGTCACGTATGATCGTCGAGAGTCTTTCAAAAAAAACGTAATGCCCTTGTGCGCTTATCTCATCTGTATAGATTATTATGAAAAACACAAAAATTATGTTGTTGAATTAGGATACTATCATTGATTCGCTTACGCAAATAATTGATTCGAAAACGAAAGAATTTCAACTACACTGATACAACGAGAGAACATGGATTGTATACTAATATGAGACGATTGATTTCTTTTTCAATGTAAAATCTTTCACTTCAAAACACAAAATAAAAGTGATAAAGCAAAAAAATTCTATCTATGAATTTCAAAGCTCCCTGTATGCAACAAAGCGAGACAAAAAAAATCTATTTTCAAATAAAATTTTGACGATGTCATTTGTACTACCAGCGTTCAAATATTTCATCTCAGTGCGCTCATGGACGTACTAGCACGTTGACTACTTGTTGATGTATGTGGTTGATGCTGAATTTGATGAACAAGTTGTTGTACGACGCCGTTCGTCGCTTCTCCACGTCCAACAGTGGCACCCATTTTATCTGTTGGTATTTGTTGAGAAATCAGAGCAACAGCTGCTTGTTGTTGTTGCTGCTGTTGTTGTTGTTGTTGTTGTTGTTGTTGTTGCTGCATTTGAGTTTTAAGATCGTACCGATGACGTGCAAAACCACCAGCTATATGTCCTTATAGTATCATACATAGATTATAGACTTCAACATATAAAAGATGATCATTTACCTTGAGATGCGCTTGGTTGCAATGAAAATTGTTCAGGACCGCTGATACTATGACCAGTTGTTTGATAAACAGCTTCCATACCAGGCGCATATGTAGGATCCGCCTATTTTTATAAATGGATATAAAATAAATAGAAACCGAGTGAAAATTTTCCATTCTAAAGCAAGTTACTTCTTTATTATATTGAGTTTGATCTTCAACGTAACTTTGATAATCATCATAGTTAGCAGCTCGTGTTGTCGGTGAACCAGCAAATGATTTTGATGATCGTAATGTTCTCGCCTAAGATTTCAACAAATTTAGGTTTTGATATCAATCGTTCTTTTTGTTTTTATAATTGTTACTAGATAAAATGCAAGAATTGCCCCGAGTCCAAATCCAAATGCGACATCTTCCCAATGATTTTTATTACTTGCAAGTCGAACACCACCAGCTACAACCGATAATGTAACTATTGATAGGATAAGAAATGGTTTAACAATTCGAACACGTTCAATACGTATTTCTCGATGAAGATATATCTATTGATAATATGAAAAGTGTTCATATAGAAGACAATATCGTTATTTTTTAAACATACCGCAAGAAATATAGCACTATACATTGATAATGAAGCATGTAAGGATGGAAATGAAAGTCTAAATAAATCACGAAAATCTCAACATTTGTTTTTACAAAATTTTCATTACCTTGCTTCTCTCAATAATCCAGTCATATTCTTTGACAGACATACGAATTCGGCATCAGTTAAACCTTGAAAAAAGAAGTATATGCGACACATTCAAGAACACGAATAATTACTAAGTACATCATACCCATTCCATTACATGATTTTTGATCTGGATTACATAAAGTTAAAAAATAAGGTCGTAAACGACCTGACATAATTTTCAAAATATCTGTAAGAACAGTTGTTGCCAATGCACCAAATATAAACACAGCTATAGAGAGAGAAAAAATTTCATTTTCTAAGTTCAAAAATTGAATATAGTTTTTTATACGCACAAGAATATTTTAGAATACGAGCCAACGATCGAATAAGACAGTCTTTAAATCGAATAACAAAACGTGTTCGATAAGATTTGTAGGATATAAATGAGCGAATAAGTTCAATTATTGAAATCTAATAGAAGAAAAAGAACTTTCAGAAAGAAGAATGTTTTCCTCATACGATAATAATTGGAACGAGTAAACATAAAGCATAAAGAGTTGCATTGGAAAGTATAATATAATTTCTTTCTGTATTTGCATCTTCATAGGATTGATAATATCGAGCATCATCACATTGAAAACGTTGTTGTCGAACAGGAAATATATCCGATGCTCTAGTAAAACAATAGAATATATATTCAATTGTTCTCAATCTCATATACGTATACTCACCGAAGAAGAAATGCTATAACAATAGCAAATACAAGAACGATACTATCTAGTACAGCTGTAGCCAATGCAAATCGACCACCATTTCGAACATATTCACCTGTTGCGTCAGTATAAGGCCCACTTCTATAAATAATAAAGTAATCAATTATGAAAAACAAAACTTGCATGATTATTCCATTATTAAAATAATTATACATGCGAGATCGTGTATCCATTATTGTTCAATTGATCAAAATCATTTCTTACTAAGAAAAAATAAAATATACATATGACAAGAATCGATGATAAGAAATCATGTAACGTACTTCTCAAATTTTTCTCTTTGTCATGTTATTCAAATATAGAATGAGAGAATAATGATGGCCGTGAAATATTCACATGTATGCAAACATTCGATCAATACGATTTTCTTTAGTATATACACGTACAACCGGACTAGAATTTAGTATTTTGTGATAAAATGATCATAGAAAGAGATAAAGAGAAACAATGAGACGAACGACATTGTTTAACGTCATCGAGATAAAGTAAAAGTTAAGACATTAACAAATACTAGCCATCCGATAAAAGCGAAGAAGAGAAACATTCTTTTATTTCCTTGTCTCTCAAAAGACTCTTTGGACACACGACAAGAAGAATTTTGTTTGTTACCGTTATGCAATACTTAGAAAAAGTAACGATGATCAACAATGCTCATCCTTTATTTTGTTATAAAGCAAGGTGGACATGCATAAACTTGAAGATATGATATTGAGGACATGAGGAAAAAAACGCTCTTTTTTTCTTATTCAATCGATTGACATTGAAATACGAATGCAGGTTTTATCCATTGATGACAACTACATCGCATGCCTTTAACAGAATATTCACCGAGAATACTTTTACAGTTCGGACAGCATATTTTACCGATTGGATCTGTAAAAATTTCATCGATCCAATCTAGAAAATATGTAAACATTTTTGCATTGTCATTACATATAATTGTCGCTTGTTTTAAATGTGTTTGTATATCATTACTAGTAAATAATTTCAAATGACAAGTTCGACATTTGTATTCTCGTTCATTTTCATGATCTAATAATACAATCGATGCATTGTCATTGTCATTGTCGTTCATAATTGGTTTTGTTTGATTCCTATCGAATATTTTACGCCGAAAGTCTTTGTAAAGTTCATTGTCAATATCAACTTTGTAGTTCATTTGATGATATAAATCGAGTTGTCTTAGAAATCCATCGTTCGGGACGACAGGCCAATAACGTCGTTTAAGAATTATACTCTCAAGCGCTTGTTCACGTGTTAAAGAATATTTGCGCATCAAGTACATGGCGACTATTGTCGCTGAACGTGATATACCTGCTTGACAATGTACTAGAACTTGATGTCCTTGATCTATAGCTGTGTTAATAAATTGAAAACATTTTTCGAAATCATTTGTTAATAAATCTGTTGATTCAACATCATCAGCAACTACGTATAAATGTGTTCGTTTCACATCTATATGAGTCGGTTCATAATCGAGAATGGTTAAAATATGTGAGATATTAAAATCATCAAGAGCTTGAACATTTTCTGATGCATTTATATCGCCTAACCAAAGGCCATTATCATCAATTTTATCAGCTGTAAACATTATCTATATTTTGTTGAAAACAAAAATAAAAAATATGAAAATAAAAGTATCACATGTGTATCCGTGAATTGTTGTGAATTTACGTGCTTACGAAAAAAAAATAGAAGCAACCACTTATGTGATTAGTGAAAAAAAGTAAAATAGATATATAAGAATTCATGATACACTTTTTTTCAATGGAGTGTCATACAAAAAAAAATTTAATAAACGAAAATAAAAGAATCTCAAAGCATCATTCGAACTGGAATCTTCGCAACACTTTGTTCTTTCAGCACTTTCTTGGATGAAGGCTATGTTTACCAATTGAAATACATCTTTAGTTGCATGGCTTAATGTGAATAATCTTGTTGCAGGAAAATTTGTTAAGAAAATGTACACGAGAACAGATCTCTCGTGTAGTCATGTATAAATGAACTTGAATTTCTAATCTTTTTTTAGTGACAATACCCTTCCTGGATTGAGTGACGCATCTCAACTAGTTTTATGCGTAATCTAACGGTTCTTTTGTTTTGTTTCATTACATTCTTTCACTGAAGTAATTTTTGATTATGAGAAATGAAGAAATCTTAAGGTTATATGATGTAACGACCAAGTTATCTGAAGAACTAACTATGAGAAATGCAACAAAAGTACATATTAGAAAGAGTCGAACAAAATGGTGTTGCGCAGATTCATTTGAGGTAAATTTTCATGTAAATGATCTCATTCGTCAATATTAAAACAAGACAAAGTGGGTTTATGTCATCGAAAAATGTACATCGTTTCGAGCATTAGATATTTTGTTTATTGAATTCCTTTGGATGCCAATTCTTCTAATACTCTACGTTACCAAGAAAAAAGAGAGACAACCAATGTAGTATGTAAGTAGAATACTTCGAAAAAAGTCACCTACCGATCAAGATATGTATCGTCGGGATAGCCGAAACTAAAAAGAAGATCGAATTAGAATCCATCAAACTTCATATTTATTTCGTAAGTAAGAAAGATGAAGCTAAAGTTTTATTAAGATGAATAGTGTTCGTTTTATGGCTATGATTACATTCGTTTAGAAGCACAGGACTATAAAAGATTTCAAAATATCTTAAAAACTTATACAAGACCCATGTCATTTCCTGAAGAAACAAAGATTGACTTTTATGCTCTGCTAACTCGGTATCAATCGTTAGACTACGTCGGTGTTGTGTTCATTCATTTTGTTTTCTTATTTTCGGAATCATCTATTGCCAATTTTTAACGAGTCTCAATCTGTATATGTTTGTTGGACACACATTATCACGATATTTTTGTACGTTAAAATTTCGAGATTTGCAAACAGATTCTATCACATATGGTTGTATCAAGTCATATCATACACAAAAAATTCAGTACTGTTGAGGTGTAATAAGATTTATTTCAAATATCATACAAGAAATATAAATCGAAAGTGTCATGAACAAACGATAGATTCTCATTTTTATGAAATAGAAACTAAAAAAATTATAAATGGCGTACCGAACGAAATTTTCTATTCATTGAATAGATACTACTACTTACATTCCGTTCAGTTTTATAATATATCGCATTCGTTAGTGACAAGCACATTCATGCCTGTGTGACCTTCATCAGAATCCTTTTTTTCTCATTTCTAACCTACTCGAACAATCTCACAGAAAAAGTAGAGTATCTAAATATGTCTTATTTCCAACTCATGTGTAAGGAAACAGCTCCATCTAAGAATATCCTTTTTTATATGCATATTTTCCGTTCGACCAAGGAATTAAAAGCATTAGAAAAAGAAAATTCAATATATCATACATACAATTCAACTACACGGCGAGAACTTATGAAACTATCTAACCAATGGTTTTCTATTATCGATAGGACTGGCGATAAGCACGGAACATGATAAGATTGTAACGTGGGCAGGGGATGATAATCGTTGCAAAGTAAAATAATATTTCAAAATTGTTTTCTCTTTTTGTTTTTTTCTGAATCAGCAATTATTCAACAAATCCATAGCCTTGGGATTTGTTGCAAATAGATTTGCATTCGCATCTGAGCTTGGCCTCAGATTGCACAAAATCTGATGAGACTTTGTAAGATAAAGTTCAAGAAGAAAGAAAAGAATCTCAAGTCTTATAAATTGATATGAAACTGTTTACATTTGATTTCAGTTTAGCACGAATAAAAAGTTGGACTCGTGTTATTTCAAGATTTGTGGCACTCCTAGAATCAACTATAATGAAATTTTCTTATTAGCATATATAACTATAACGCACACTTATTTTCATTGAGATCGGGTTCAAATTACTGATCTCACCTTGAACTAGTCAAGTATCAGATTCATGGAAAATTTTTCATTCAAATCTCTATTAGTTCATAGAGATATGTCGGATTGTTACCTTTACTGATGATATACCTACATATTAGAAGAGAGGCGGTGTGTATCAATTATTGCCATTATGAACTAAAGCAGCTTAGGATGTATCTCGACATTGCTGGATGATTTTTTGTAAGCGCTGCTCTATCCAGCTTTGATTTCTTCATCGGCAACTGTTTGCCATCGAGTATCATCCTTTCTGCAACGGTTCCACGCGGGAAAAAATAAAACTAATCCGATTCATTATCAAAAGACTACTGGACGTTTTAACGAAAACTGTTAGCCCCCATTCGATATTAGACGCTGACATAGGTATCAATTATTTTTTTTAATTCGATATCTTTAGTTAATCTAATATTTTTATCTCAGAAAGAATGTCAAACGAAGTACTTTGAACACGATCACTACTAATAGTAATACAAGCATCGCATGCACATACTTTGCCATACCGCCACGAACATTCGTCTTATGATGAATATCATTCCATGTTACAACATCATTAGAACCTGTTGTACGAGATTGACCGATGGTAAACACCTGGCGAAGGTGAAAAGCCTTCTGAAGTAATTTAAACACGCGTTCGCCTTGTGGATTGTCAGGTAAATAAGCTATACGAGTCGTTCCTCTATATCTTTTACCAGGATTCGGATGTCTTTCCTTAACAATGAAAGGACGAATTCAAAGAACTTTCAGCCGGATTTTATCAACATAAGAAAAACTCACGTCTTGAATGCCATCAGGAAATTCATAGGTTATTGTATAAGTACCTTTCGAATTTCGATCAAAACCGGGCAAACGACGTCTGTCTATATAGAAATCCATTCGTCCATTTTCCGGCTGGTTTCCTATAGTTCCAGTATGAATTTAAGTGATTAAAAATAGTCATGACTCAGCAGTACATATCTACCTCGAATTTCACCATAGATAGTAAAACAGCATGGACATTGAGGTTTAGCTACTTCAAAATAGTGATCAATACAAGCTGTACAAAATATATGACCACATTTGTCCAGTGTTTTGGGCTTAATACAAGAATCCAAACAAATAACGCATTTATCTGTATCAATATAATAGATAGATTGATATTTATGAAGTGAACCTGTTTCATGATGTTTTACTAACGTGGTTGGTCTTCTGGTGGAATGGCCTTTTCTGTTTTTCCTTTATTATAGTCTGTATTGTTCGTTTGTTTATCTGGTCTACTTGATCCTTTTTCAGGTGATTCAAATCCATTACTTCCAGCTTGTTGAGGGTGTGTTCGTCTTGAAGCAGATGAAGACGCTCGATATTCTTTTGAGGACTAAATTGGAATCAAATACTCATCGCAATGTTGTTTGAATTAAAAAACTCACACTATCTTCGTCTGATGCTGCTTCCGTACCAGATCTTTTTTGCATTTGATCTGGTGTCGAACATATAGGGGGTGTCGGGATGCGTAGTTTGGGCTGGTCACTTTCCTTAAGATGAGGGCGTGAATTTCCTGCAGATTCGGCACTTATTGGATCTTTTTTTTTTGGAGGCATCGACGTGGGACCTAATTCACGATGATGTGACATATCCTTCAGAAATTATTTCTCAAGAAAAATAAAGAATTCGAATAGTAAAATATCTAAAACAATGTTTGTAAAAAGTAAAGTGAATGATAATAGAATAGAATTTCTATCCTCATTCATGTTTTCTTTTCATAGAATTCAAGAAAAATGCTTGGCGCTTTCTCATGCTTAGCTAATTTTATTGTTACGAACACAGCGACGAACCATTGAGATTGTATCTCTGAAATCGAACTTGGCTTCGTTCTATGAGTATCAAATAATCGTCAATATCACTATTTTTGCCTATGTGTCTCGGAGTAAAATATTTACATTCTTTTGCAAATTAAAATCCATCGTTTTCCCAAAACACACGAAAAAAAGAATTTTTATGAAACTACTTCGGTTATATGAAATCATTCTTCGGAGATGTAAATTGACAAGTTGAAGTCAAAATGAACAAAAATAATTACATAATCGCTTTGGGAATATGATTAAAATCCAGGCCATTGCTTTGAATAGAGTTCACGAAACTTTGCCCATTATCATGCTTGCATGAAGAATTTCAAATTAAGTTTTATTTATTGGACGGAAGTAAGTCGGAAGAAACATAGCATGTCGATAGAGAACATCTGATGTAGTAAAGGAAAAAAGTGAAATTTTGGCAATGAACAACTATAGTTATAATATTCTTCTTGAAATTTCATCGGTAAAATTGACTTGAGATCTTCTTCAATATAGCTAAAGAGAAACATCTTTCCTTGAAGCAGAAAATATCGAGTATATACTCTCGCAATTAATTCTCAGTTTTACAATACAACACCAGAATGACTCATCTATCTATCTATTGGTTGATTGAATGGACCAAACGAACACGATAGTTTCATTCTGCTCTCTACATTTATATATATTATCCAGAGATGAGTACACGTAGATTGTTTATATTAGATATTAATATTCATTTCTAGCACGGTAAAAAAGTGTCGGGACAGTAAATAATGTTCTGACGTCAACCTCATTTGTTTTCTCAAAATCATTTCCTATCGTTTCTAAAATGTTCATGACTGAATATGACATGACATAGTTTACTAAATTTGTAAAACAAATTCCAAAAGTCAGAGCAATCTATATGCATAAACTGGCAAGATCATCGAAATAAACTAAAGATTATTTTTCGGATACGTCTAATTATTGACATAGATTCTTCTTGAACTAGAAAGTATGTAGCTGACTTATTTTACAAGCCTACGATCATATACGCATGATTTGAAGATTTCATTGAATGAAAATATTTTTTTGTTTTTCAAACGTTTCACCAGGATTTAATCAAGTAGATTCATTGCATTGCTATTTTATTCATTGATATTGATAAAGAGTATTCCTATTTTGCATAATACTGTAAAGATTTAGAGTAATATACTTCGTAGAATGGTAAAATATGATTGAACGATTCTTTTTTATATATTTGTTCCAAAAAAAGAGACAATTTTACTTCCAAAGAAGTTATCAGATTTAATTCATTTGCTGTTTACTTTTAAATTTTATAGAGTGTGTAAGGTTTTCTGTGATCTAAATCAACATAGTATTTATTAGAAACATGGGTAAGTGAAAGAGACTTGAGACCGTAGAATGATTAGAATTTTATTTTTCTTCTTTAGCTGTATCACATGCTTCATCTTTTCTTATATCACTACTTGTTGGCTTATTAATATTTGCATCGATGCAATTATTTCGTACGCAAATTGCCTCAAGTCAACCGTTGACTATTGCTGGCGGTTTCATGGGTTCATTAGTTTTTGTATCGCTTCTGACGGTATGTTGCAAGATAAATGTGAATCTATCAATATTTATTTTAATCGATTTTGTTTGTTTCTTTGTTTATTTAAGGCTGTAAGCAACTTCGAAATGAATACTTTTGGACCCAACTATCAGGCACGAATTTTTCCTGAAGGTGAAACACAACATTTTCCTTCAATTTTCTTGTTTAATAGAATATGCAAATGATTTCTTTTTTGACTTTAGTTGTCACATGTTTATTTGTATCGATGATATGTTGTGCATTTGTTCACCGTGTCTGTGTAACGACTTGGTAAGTTCTATATTAATGACATCAAGAATAGATAAGTAAAGAAATGATATACGATTACTTCTTGTGAGTTATTAAAAGATTTTCTGTAAACAGTTATATTATATTTGATCAGTGAGAAACTTTTAATGATGTTATCATTATCATATTACCATGTGAGTAAGAGTTAACAATGTTTAGATAAAATTTCATGCTGAAAAAACATTATGTTTCAAGGGCATATTAATCAGAATTCATAACTTATCATCGAAATTTATACATGCATAGGAAAAGATTTTATACACTAAATCTCTTCTAGCACTAGGCGACGATCTCGATCAACAAACACGTATCCGTTAACAGAGCGTTGCTGTTAATCAATCAATTTCTTGTATAATCGAAAGCATAGTTTCTATAAATATGCGTTATTTTCAAGATTTATTATGCTCAAAAATCAGAAAAGACTTCAATTATAATTATTTTTTGGTTGCTTTTATTCTGCATATCAATCTATAAATACCCTTAAATTGCAATTTTCTTTTCGAGCATGTCTTTTAATTAAAAACTTATAAAGATAAACGAGACTCCACACGGAAGACTTATATTTGTCTATGCAAAAGCGAAGGGATTTTAGACTAAATTTACTTATAGCTAGGTTGAAAAGTACTTAAGAAAATAAGGCCAAGATTGAAGTTAATTATTCTTAATATTGACATTTATTCTTTCGAATAAACATCATCAGTAGAAAACATGTAAGTCTCCATTACACCCGACAGATGCTACTCTGAAATTAGCAATCAACTTTATCCATATTCTTATATAATCATCATCAACTTGCCCTGACTTACTCATAGAAATTACTGATTACTCAATCGAAATTTTCAAAGAGCTTATCTCGTCCATTAGAAACTATTACTAAAACCGAAAACCTGATGAATACTTAATCAGACAGCCGGTGTAAAGGGTTGCATATCCAAGATTTCACTGTGTCTTCTTTATAAATTTATAAATAATACAATGTTTGCGATCACGTGATTGTAAACAGAAAAAAAAATCAATCAGATGTATTACATGTAAATGTTATCTCGAGTTATGTGACAAACGTTAAATTTGACGATGTTACTATCGAAGAACGAATGATCATTAGTCAAATATTGACTAATAACATCTTCCTATCCATTATCTTGATTAAAAACGAGTTTAGATTATATTGACGTATTATAGTTCTTGCTTTTGGTTGAAATCTGACGTATTCACTATTATGAGCGAGTTCCCCGAAGATAGCTGTCATTGTCTATCAATGAAAACGCGCAATATCGTGTTGTCTGAATATAAATTTTGAAAAAAAGCAACTCGACTGAGATAGTAAATGAGTTCATTTATTTTCGAAGCCTACATAATTCTGACATGACATGTGTTCAAGAATCGGTAATGATTCTCGAGAGAGAACGATAAACAAAATTATATATTATTGCTCTTTATATTTGTGGATGAACAAAAGTAGAAGTCTAAATTTATGAAATACTTTCTTATTACTTAGCATTTGATTTGATTTATCTTTTAAATTTTAGCTTGATCTTTTCATTAATTGCACTTTATTATATTAATCGTATATCGGCAAGTAGTCATGGAAATCCGAGTGTGCCAGCAACAGGTTATGCAAACCAAAATCTGTCACTCAAAAAGAAACAAAAATAAATGCGTCTTTTTTCGTATGTCTCATTTATCAACTAATATCAAAGCGTTTTGCCTGCTAATTCTAACATTCTTCATCAATGAAATATTTCGTAGAATCGTTTGTGTCGTTGTTTTTTCTTCTTCGTTGAATTAATTTCGATGAATAATTCTGTAGTTGAAGTTTTGCTTAATAAAATCAGTGCTGACATTTTTCGGTAGTTCTATTTGCTTAATTAATTCATCGCATGTGTATAAGAAAAAATTACTTGCGCCTTCTGATTTCTTAATCGATATTTATCTATCGATCTATTTCCGAGCCAAATATTATTGCCACACTATTGACATTTCTGTATGTCACAGGCGGGGGCTTATGGATGCAAACGCTCAATTGTGCTTTCCGCTCATGAAAAAAATGTCTACTTTTTCTCTTGTCATCTCGGAGCTTTTTTTTTCTTGTTCTCTCGCTTGTGTAGCATCATACAAAAACAATGCCTTGAAACGCGACTGTTTCCTGTGAGAGAGGGAGAGAAAAGGGCAGAGATCGAAAGACACGAATTGGGAAGAATAAAAGAGAAAAGAACAACATCCCTATCAACCATATTCTTACTATGCTATATAAGTTTATGTTTCGTTCGTGTGCTTTATAAAGTTTACTAAGATTCTATAATCTATGGGTCGTGGGATGATGGCAGAGAGTAGAAATTCTTCAGAGAAAACAAATCTCATGTAAATAATTATCACAGTATGTACGAGTTGAGAAAAGAACCATAAAAAAACCGAAAGAATAGAGATAAAATCTGTTTACAAAGGCTTGTATTATATAGTAAGTACTGATAGTTCAGTCACGTATTATATTCATTGTATTTTAGATTTCTCACAGAAAAATAATTTTACTTATCATCCTATTAATGTTATTCAATCATCTCGTCATGTAGATAAAATCCTGCAAGAATGTCAGACATATATACTGATTATCATTCAGTTACAAACTTATTGTACAATTTTGATAATGCACGTGAACCACAACAAACGTCTCGTTCTTCAAATCAGCTCTATCGCTATAATCATGAACCAATATCATCCAATTTACTTCGTCGTGACATTCCACCTATTCTGATACTGTTATTTTTTCTTTTTCTCGTTATCATTATTCTATCTCAAATTCTTGTTGTTCATACATCACGTTATGGAGCAAATTTTTCTTCAATGCAAAAAATTCAAGAAGAACTCAAACAAATGGATGAAAGTATGGAAACAATATTACACGACAATGTTTTACCTATAAATAAATGGCGCCTTTTATTTCATATCCAAACACACGTTTATCGTTTTGAATATTTATTTAATGCATTTAATAATGAAAATAATTTAACAAATGAACAATTGCTTCAAGAAAAACTTGATAGTCATAAGAACAAAATACGAAGTCAATCCCATCCAACAATTAAACAAGACGATCAACAGTCTCCTTCAAATAAAAGTATTAATAGTATAAAAAACGGCGTTGAAGAAAGTAATAGTCATTTTTTATCTCGATGGCAACAAAAACATCTACGGTATCATGATACTGGTATTCATAAAAAACGAAACTATTGTGATGAACAACCTAGTCAATTAAGTATGTTTGATTCCAATGACAATTATCATTATTAATTATTTGTTCTATTCTTCTTTCTGTAGAAGGTCGAATTCTTGATGAAAATTCAACATTTCCTAATGTTTCTCTGCATGAAATCGAAAC
This sequence comes from Rotaria macrura, assembly GCA_900239685.1. Taxonomy (NCBI): domain Eukaryota; kingdom Metazoa; phylum Rotifera; class Eurotatoria; order Philodinida; family Philodinidae; genus Rotaria; species Rotaria macrura. The sequence goes on along the minus strand of OENT01002189.1, from coordinate 8,060 downwards.
AAATTATTCCAATATAAGAGCCGGTGGTCAATGGTCACCGAAATCTTGCCTTGCTCGTCATAAGGTAAAATATTCATAATGCTATGTCCATTGTTGTTTTACATTTTTAAAACTCAACAATAACTTCGTCAGCTATAACAAACTAATTTGTCTGTCTTTACTGTATTTAAAACAATAAGTTCTATAACATTGAATAAATCTTATTTATTCTATTCAAGGTCGCTATCATCATTCCTTATCGAGATAGATTTGAACATTTAATAACATTATTGTATTATCTCCATCCAATATTACAACGCCAAGAACTTGATTATAAAATCTATGTATCTGAACAAATAGGAAATGGAACATACAATAAAGGTGTTTTAATGAATGCCGCTTTTATACATGCTTCAAGTGAATATGATTTTCAATGTTTCGTCTTTCATGATGTTGATCTAATACCGGAAGATGATAGAAATATGTATTCATGTCCAATATTTCCCAGACATATGTCCGCAGCTGTGAATGAAATGAATTATAAGTAAGAAAAATAACATAATTGAGAAATGATTATTCTGTATACAATAGTTTCTATTAGATTGACCTATGAAGAACTTATTGGTGGAGTATTAAATATACGTACGGAACATTTCTTAACAGTGAATGGTTACAGTAATCTTTATTGGGGTTGGGGAGCCGAAGATGATGATTTATATTATCGGTTAGAGACTACTTCATACAAATAAAATCTTTTATTGTTACAAAACAAAATCTTCTTAATTATAGATTGAAGGATGTATCCTTGAAAGTACTTCGTCCGCCATCATCTATAGCACGATATAAAATGCTTCAACACACAAAACGTACACCATCTGTGTGGAATAAACGGTATGTCGAAAATTATTCTTTAACCTTTTCTTTTCACGAAAGAGCTAAGCATTTTCTTTTGTTGCTGTTCGTTCAACTGTTCCACCATTAGCTTAGGAGAGAAGAGAAAAAGCACATTGTTCACAGTGGATGTCATTTGCTTGGAAAGAATCATTTCTAGATAGGTTCTAATGGATAATAGCATCTTCATTGACTGAAGCGTAGCAACGAAATGTTTTTCTAGTAATAAAAAAGTTAACGTAATGAAATGTCACTAAGGAGAATAGTGAAACAAGTATACTGAATTCAATAAAAATCTAATTCATGTTGTTCTACGATTTCTTTTTAATCTCTTACTAAACTAAAAGATTTGATTGGACAATTATTCATTTGAGTGTACTTGATGTAGGCGTACTTTGCTACATTTCATTACTGTAATTTGTTTTGAAATATTTAGTGTGTTATTTTTTTGGCTTTTGATGAATGATAAATATAGATGAGGAATATTTTTCTAACGCATTATGTCGACATATAATTCCGATTGTCAAATTCTATAACGTTGATCTGACATTCGAATGTTAATTTGGACGCAGTTTAAAGTCTCTTATGACAATGAATCTGCATCAATTAGATTCGACATAATACTCGTTATCCTATAGTTAGTAACTTTTTTGAAACCAATCAAATTGCATCAAAGTTAATAATAAATATGTATCAAAGTCGAGTATGAATAACAAATTTAATGTGTAGAATTATGACATAATGAATTACTTGTACATTAGTACTAGGTTGTTTTTATTCTATTTCGATAATATATTCGGCATATCGATTGTAAAATCGTATGTTTACAGTTTTCTAGTCGTTCACAAATATGATGAGTCGAATCATATGAAGAAATATTTTCAACGTGAGATTTTGTTTGCTCGGTAGAAAATAAAATTATGACTTTGTTGAAAAAAAGTGAACGAACTGGAAATGAAGATCTCTCTCAAGGATTCTTTAACATTTGTTTCGTCGACTAATAAATTTCATTCTTTAATAATTACTTGAAATAATGTTCATCCATTCTTTGAATTTGTTCTCAATTCTTGAATTCATAATTTTATTTTTAATTTCTATTTCTTCTATTATATTATAGTGCTAAATTACTTTACTCAGCAGCTAAGCGCTATACATGGGATGGTGTATCATCAGCACGTTATAACATTATCTCTGTTACTGCTCATTCATTATTTACACATATTATTGTCGATGTTGGCTTGCCTCCAGCTGGTTTCAATTGACAATCAATGGAATTGCTCTTAGGCGAGAATGTATTTTCTTATACAAAAAAAAGAAAAGAAGAAAAAGCCAAAAACAGTGTCTTGCCACTTCTATTCATATTTTTTATATTTCTAAATTAAGTGAAACAGAAATACGGTGTTATTTTCGATGTCACGTTGTCTATGCTTTTTTCTAAATACAAGTGCAATATATTTGATTTACCAGAAAACACTCAACTATAGGTACATCTGTATATATAAAACAATATTTATATGTTTTCCTTTTATAATAGAAATAATAAACAGTCATCCACGTGTTTTTTTTTCAGTCAAATCTGTTTTTGTATTTACTATATATTGGCTTTATAGTGCCGTCCTTTTGGGATTTTAATTGTTTGTTTTTATTCTTTGTCCTCGTGTTATTATTTTAAAGTAAATAAAGCAAAAAGAAACTCAGCTTGATACACATGTATTAACGCTATGAGCAATTAGTACTTTGTTTCAATGATTATGTTTAGCTTATTTATGTTTCCATGTTAATATATCAGAAATGCATGTTTTTCATCAATAATGATCATTAAACATGAAAATGAATAATAGTTCGTACTCGTTTACACGGGTCCTAAGAGTCCGTATTCTTTGTACTGATAGTTTTCAAGTACGTATTTATATTGTGTGATGATTAATTAAATTGATTCAATTCATATTTTTCTGACAACTGATCATTTATCTGGAACGGACAACAAAAAACACAATTTTCAAATTTCCTTTTCATGATTGATAATAAGTTGACAATTTATTTAGTTGAGACATTCCATGCGATCGACATATTCATTGACGATCTATACTATAGCAAGTCGATATTCAACAGCGAAGATAGAAGAAAGATTGATGTACATTACATTAGTATTTTCTTGTCATTCATTGATTTTCATTAGTTTACTGGCATTGCTTGTAATTGATACTGATTTATTGACTAAATATTACCAAATCTGGTATTATTGCCTTCGACAAAGATGAATGAATAGGAAATCTGGTTTTTGTCATGAATTTTCAAAATACTTTTGTGCATGGGTGTCTATGTATGTGTTAATCATACGTTCTGAAACGGCATTTTAGACTAATGTATAATCCTCATATAGATTTGATGAAAGTCAACATCGTGTATCGAATATATTTGTCGATGAATATAAGAAAACAATCCATTTATTTCCTATGAATATTTTTTTCATAATAATGTTCCATGTTGAATAGAAAGTAAATTTGTATAATTTTAATTATTCATTGTTTGACATTATAAGAAAAGGAAAAAAATTAATATTTATAAATTCACATGAAATCGCTCAGTTAACAAATCAAGTCCCATGCTTTATTCTGTGCATTGGACGTATAATAAGAGATTTTATTGGTATAGGGAATTTTTCGAAAGTAGACAAGTGATATAACTAAATTTAAGAGACCATAGTTTATAGGCGAAGAGAAGAAAATGATCATTAGCAAATCTTCAACATCCATGTCGAAGCATACTTACTATATATATGAACATTCACAATCAATGTATGACATATAAACAGAGCGTTTACGGTCATATATAATCAAAATACGGTGTCATACTCAGTGTGGTATTACTGTCCGCATACAAGAGATCATGCACTGTGATCGAGCTTACTTGACGAAGTTTCGGTGAAAATATGGATTGCATTTGTGCATTTCGGATAGGACATTTAGGTTAATGATGTTGAGAAGGTGCACATGTTGGTTTCGTTGAGACTGACATTTACGCAGACGAATCCAACCGTACCCGTATTTTTCTTCTTTCTTGTAATAATTATCTTTTTAATTACTAGCGTAAATCATCTATGAAGACACGAGATGTAGTGTGTTTTCAATGTAGAAAATTGCTAAAAGAGTGATCAAAGTAGAGTTAAATTTCTAAATTACAAAAGGGAAAGGGACATTTTATGCAGAAATATCAAAAAATAAAGGCGGATATGACACTGCGTGCTCCTCCTTTACTCATCTATTCACGTCCTGTTTCTGATTCTTGAAAATCATGATTGAGTTGAATGAAAACCTCAAATAATTTTTGATTCAACTCTGCTCTGCAAAGCGGCTATAATTATTCCATTTAGTATTGAATCCTTCTCTTTGATGATTAACAATATGCATAATTTACATGAGAAAGTAGTTGTTTCTAATTAGTTTTTATACGATTAAAAAGCAGGTTTAATGGAAAATATCTTTAATGAAATATTTCTGTCTGAGAAATGCAACTGAGACATTTTAGCGTGTAGATATGAGTATGGGTGAGAATCACTGCCGGTGAATAAAAGTCTGACACTAATCAAAGTACTCGAAGTTCGAACATTTACTTTACTTCGTGATCGCGTAAATACTACGTGAGCAAATATAGTTTAATTTGTATCCACTAAATAAATACTTAATTTACTCATTGACTAATAAAGTACCATTCCTAAAAAGGATCCGCCTTGAGATCACATTGACACCCTTATTCACACCCATACTTGTTGACCATTTGACATTTTCCGTCAACCCTTAAAAAAGCACTTCATATCTTATCATTTTTTTCGCTTGATTTAGAGGATTATGATGATTTATTAAAAGAGCACGAATCAGAACACCAGAACTTACCACTGAAATAAAGAATTCCCTGCAGTGTACATATATTCTTAGAACTATACTTGAAATCGTATTTCGTTTATTTTTATCAAATGTTAACAGAAATCTGCATTCAAATATGAATGAATCGTTTGAACAATTTCGATTACAATATCTATAAATCAGCGAGACTGACTTGTAATAAGAAAAGAAATATCTGTGTGTTTGAATGATCAATTTTGAACATAATCGTGTAAATGAATCGTTTTTCAAATTTGAAATGTTTCTTTTTTTTTATCGATGAATAAGAAATCACTGCAGTACATATTCCACTATCGTCATCAAATACGAAATCTCATCGTTCGAAGGAACATCAACTTTCAAAATAGATTCGTTTTTCTTCGAATAAAAAACTCTCTAAGAACATGATGTCAGAGATGCGATTAAATTTAAGAATAAACGGAGTTTTTTCTTACATATCTCACCTGTGTGTTTATAAATAGTTACTTTGACAGTATTTAACCTTGACAGAGCATTTAAATATATATTTTGATTTTAAAAAATCATAATTTTTAATTTAAGATCTCTTCTAGCTGCTTTTGAAGAATTTTTTCTCTCGAAAGATTTATCCGTTATCGTATGCCACATCAAAAATTGGAGAAATAATTTTTGCTTATAATAACGTAATACTTTTTTTTCATGATCACATTCTATCTCTCTCTCGTTTAGCTTTTAGTAGTTTGCATAGATGATTTCAAAAATATTCATTTAGTAGAACTTTATTCGTTTCGAAACTAAACATTGAACGAATATTCATAGTGGAGAACATATGATTCACATTAAACGTGCTAATTCTATTCGATTTCAAATATCTTCGATGTCTTATGTTTGACAATAGTTATTTTAATTATGAATTTCATATTGATCTTTAACTGATTTTAATTAGAATAAATAATATAGCATTTAAATTTTATGAAAATTATTCTTTCTGTAAATTGGTTGATGATTTAACAAAACGTCATCTTCTCTCTTATCAACATGACAAAATAAATCCATTGATGAACTTTCAGCAAGCTATTCACACACTCAAAATCATTTATTTGATGATTGCAAAAACAACACAACCATTAACTGATGACCAGACACAAGCTTTCGTTAAGATATCCGACACATCGATCAAACTGCGCACTCAAATGATACCATATCCAAATAAATACTTTAATGGTCGACGTATTGTTCTTACTACTGGATTGGGATAATTAAAATATGCGAAGGCCAATTTGAAAATGCTCGAAATCACTAGTACTCGATTACCAATTCAAGTAATATTTACAATTATGTATGTCCGTTTCCGAAGCAATACTTTCCTTATCTGAAAAACGATGAGGACTCTATTATTTAATGATTTCATTGTTTCACTATGACTAACGATCATTTTCCTATCTAACCAGTCGACTTTCCTCTCATAGATCTGGTATTCATACGTATCGATTTCACATCAGACTATGATGAGATTACTTCTTATTGCAATTAATCTTAATGTAAGTGTCTGCTGTTTTCTTACGGCTTAATGTCGAACACGGAAACAGTTTTGGCAATCAAACACTAACTACGTCTTCAAACCTCCCCCAACTTATATATATATATATGATTCAGATTTTTTCCATACAAATCAGCAACTGTTATTAGTACTAGTTTCGTCGAAGTATTATTTCTTTCGGATTCGATGTATCTCAAATTCGATGTATCTCAAATTCGATGCATTGTTCTTTTCCGATGCTTACCAAAGTAGACAACATCCTGCTGTTTGGACTTTGTTTAATACAGCTCGTGCTCAATATGAATATGAACTCGATAGTGCCGCTATATCAGTCGATAAACGTAGAGTATGGAATGGATTGTACTTGAAAAAGCTCATGAATGATCATTATAAAATATTTTATAAGATATTCTATTGATTATTCGTATATTTATGTAAAATATTACGTGAACGTTTCTTTATGTGATTCACAGTAGCATGTAACTGATGGAGATAAAGATATACATTTCGATTGGCTTTTCATTACATGAAAATCAAGTATTATCTTGTAACAACGCCTTGCTCCATAGCGTTATATAGTAGTATAACACAGACACCCACATCCAGATAGTCTTTCAAAGCAAGTGTACATAAAGTATTTCATACATTACTCGAGTGATTTTTTTTATTCCTCATTTGTTCAAATACGAAAATGCTCCATATTCATCAACAAATTTAGCTTATAATCGTATATGTCTTGGTGATTCCAATAGCAAAGCATTTTTGTTTCAATATTTTCAATTCGAAAATATTCAAAGAAGTTGTTTTCTCATCTTGAAAGCACGTTCTAAACAAATGACACATGACAACTGTTATTCTATGGAAATGTATCATCGGAAGAGATCGAGAATCATGCTCATACACCGAACAAGCAATTATATTGTCTGATAGCTCGACAAATAGTCGGGTACCGATGAGTCGAACAAATAATTTCATGCCTCATTTCGTTGAAAATTTGACCGAATATATGCGACTCTACTCGACGTCGGAAAAAGTGGAAGACAAATAAAAGAAACAAAAATCATCAACCATAAAAATATGATATTATTAATACTTTTCAAGAAAAGCACTGAAATTCATATGAAACTCGAACGATCCAATTTCTTAGCGTCATTTTTAATGGAAACACAAATGAAATTAGAGTTAACAACGATTAGCTATAAGTTGTTAGAAGGAATGTAAATATAGACATGTTGTAAGATATGTCACCTGCCTCGTTGTTTCTTTCTTTCACTTAATCGCTGCGTATCCACGAGCGCCACTTCTATTGTTTGTTAAACGCGTTCAAACGAAAGAAAACTGATGATGCGATGTATAGTTAACATCACACTCCAATGTTGATTTCCTGTATGTGCGGGTTTTTTATGTTTCATTGATCGCCTTCCTCTTTTATTTCTTGTTCACCATAAAAACTTTGTGACCGGAACTTGCTAATTATTCGCTCACCTGCTTCTTTTACAAGATACAATTTTCGTTCTTCATTTTTCGATTCTCTAATTGGAAACATAGTCTGATCTTAAATAATAACATAGGCGGTAAATAAATAACCTTTCTGTCATTGCAATATGTTCGAACAAAAGAAAAGTAGCAAAACAAATAGTTAGACTTGGTCGAATGCATCTACTGATGATAATGAACATCTTTAGAAACGATCATCTGTTCAAATCATTGATTTGGATAAAAAAAAAAAGAAAGAAAGAAAGAATGTGAGAGACAGAGAGAACCAAATTATTAATCGGAGCAGCCGCTCA
>OENT01002188.1:1543-26482 GCA_900239685.1 Rotaria macrura | reverse complement strand
TGAAGGGGTGATACATGGGATGCATCGGAGCAGATTAAATAAAAACCTTTATAAAATAACTCGCATTGGGAATAGTTTTCATAGATTGACCATACCATATTTAAGTAATACAATGGAAGTTTATAAACCTCTAATAAAACTCTTTTTCCAACCCAGTGAGATATATCAATCCCAAATAATCATGTTGTAAAATTTTACTAAATACTCATATGAGCCAACAGCAGATATAAAATCAAATAATAGCAGTTAAGTGATTTTCAATAACAGTTAAGCTTTTAGTAACAGGCTACGTAATTAATGCGAAAGGGTGTGGGTGTTGTTGTACCTCTGAGATAAAATAAATTTTATACCTTCTAATCGACACCCTATTCATCGATTGGCACACTTTTCTTTCATTTATGTTTACTGTATTGAACTTTAATTTCGTGGTGAGTAATAGAGAAAAATCAATTGTATAGTCATTGTGGGATTTATTGATCGGGTGAACAAAGCTAGATGTGAATGTGAAGGGTAGTATTTTGTAGGAATCCAACTGTACTAACTGCCACTCATACCTTCATTATTTTTTTATTCATAGATTGTTTGTATAGTCTTCCATTAAAAAAAGGAAAAAAGATAACTGTGTATATCATATTATTTTCGACTTATATTTCAGTGAAAATTAAATATACAAAGGTATGTAAGAAAAGTACACTTAATTGAAACATCAGTTCGATCACATCAAAGCATGAAAACAATGGAATGATGAAGTTTCAACATTAATTAATTCTTTTTAGTTTCACAGACATTAATGCAAACGAATTGTATAATTAAAAAGGTGTTACATTTTATTCATCAGATAACTGGCGCCAACTTCAGTCTCTAGTATCTAACGGATTTATTCTTTTCCCTTTGATTTCTCTAACGATTAGAACAATATCTTCAAGTGCTAAGTATATTTTACTTAACACGGTCAAAAAATCGATATTGAAATTTCAATGAATATTCTTACTCTTCAATATCAAGCGTATTTTTAACAATGGTATGTCAAAATTCATTTGCTATAGCAATGTATCATTTCCAGGCTGTTGTTAATCATCCAGCTCATTGATCTAAAGTACTAAAAATGATACCAAATCTTCATCAACTTGAAATATTGCCTATTGAAACAATTGAGTATAATCGTTCAACACAACGAATGATATACTTTGATTCAAATAAGCGTACTGAATTTCAGTGCATTTCAACATCTTAGTTGAAGCATCTTTTCCGAAAGAGTAAGAAATAGAACAATGGATTCATAGTAACTGAGAGTTGATCGAGTTAGACGCATTATTATCAAGGCATTGCCTGCATTGAAAGAGCAACACCTTTTTTTCACATATTTCTGCTTACTTTCATGTTAATTAGAAGCTTACTTGACTCTCTTAGAATAAACAACAGTGAATAATTCAGTCCTATATCATTTCAATTCGAAAAGAAAATTGATCAATGAAACGGTTTTCAAGATATTCTATAAGTGAATGCATACTTTTCCCATAAAAGTAGAGTTTCCCTGATTTACTATGAAACAATCATTTTGTCAAGATCTGCAAACAATTAAAATAAACCAGAGGCACCCGCGTTTTTCTTTGAACACTTTACCGAGAGTAGATTATGGGAATTTTATTGTAACAATTGGATTCTTGTGGCAACTGTGTATTTATAATTGCAACTGTACGTCATGGAACTAGAGCTAATTATCCGATGAGAGTTCTGATCATTGAGACTCCTCAATCATCGGTACGATTGGCAATCTTTTTGTTGCTGTTAAAATAATGGCAAAGTGGGATACTAAGTAAGTATTTCATTGGTTTGAGACACTAGATAGAAGTAGATTAATTTAGGCAGGTGTTCATCTTCATGATAAATAGAGACTATTAGGTATCGTATCGTTGTTGACAATGACGTCTGTGTATATATAGTTGTGACTATATGAATTTTAGTGAAGAAAATGCCGACATTCTATTAAAAATGCTCTAGAAACTGTACTTGTAAATAAATCAGCGTGTTTCTTACAATCATTAGCTCGTCGTTCAGATCATTGTTGTATAATTTGCAGTAATTGATAGCTAAAATAAAATATTATGAAAGCTTTTGTCGATCGTATTGTCATGATTATAATAGTAATGTATGGTGTTTAAAGGCAATAAAGCAGGCTTCGGATACAAATGTTCAACTTCAAACCGACTCTTCTCATTCCAACCCGTATTTATTTTGTATTACCACGTTAAGTCATTTTTATCAAGTGACTCGAATGCTTATATGGACTTTGATGACAAAGTTAACTTTTCATTCATAATTAAGATTGGAGGTGTACCAAAACCATTTCCAATTTTAGATCCGAACGTCTACAAATCTCGTACATACTGTTTTTCATTACTACAACTCGTCAAATGCCATAAATGTTTTTTTGCCACAATTGCCTGTTTTTGCTTGTTCTATGTGATGATTATTGCTGGTCTAATTTCATAACAAATAAGGTAGCACAACACTTTGCTCATGCATTGCAAACAACACCATCAGACTCAGTATTTCTTCAGCTTTTTCATTCAACTATCAGTATATTTTCATACAGACCCTCAACACTCGTCCTATTCTTCAATGCAATCAGCAACGTGGGATGTAGTACATTTAGCTGATTCTTTGCAAACTACCGGGATGAGAATTATTTTGTCTTCCTCTTTTTCATATCCCTATCGCTACTTTTTAATACAGATACTTATCAAACTAGATCTCACCGCAGGTAAAATCGAAACTCTTGAAGTTAAACATCTCGCTGATGCATTACGAAACAGCGCTGTAAGCTTTGTTTCCTGTTTTTGTCTCTCAAGTGAGAGTATAGCGCTACTGTTTTACAAAAGAACTCACTAAATTGAATTTCGATGGTGATCAATATGGACAGAATTCTATTGGAGACTGGAGCACGGTATCTTTCTAATCTATTGCGAAATAATACGATAAACTCTTTTTCTGTCTTGGTGCCTTTCATATAATTATTTATGATGACTTTTTCTCACAGACACTTATTACGACACTTGATCTTTCTTCCAACTACATCGGAGATGAAGAAGCATAAAATCTGGTTGATACATTACGGAATAACACGGTGAGCCTCATTTTCGGCTTGTCTCCATTATCCCTAATAGAGAATCCCTCAACGAATCCCCGGGGACTCCCTGAATTTGAGGGCTGTAAGGAAAAACCAATACTCTACGGGGATTCCCTGAGAAGTCCTCGGAGATTTATGAGGAAGTGGAGGAATGCGTTCACCGTTTTCTTTCACGCATATTAAAGTATATAACAAACTCAACATTCAAAAAAAAATAATAGTTTATTTTTAACATTTAATTTTTCCAAACGATAAGTAACATTCGAATTTCTACCTGAGGTCTCTCAGTGACAACCCAGTCTCGAAACGGGTTGATATTTAGTCTACGAGAGTCATCCGCTAAGACGGAGCCTGCTGAACGGCTTAATTAGGAGACCACCTGGAAAAACCAAGAGATTTTCATGGAAAAAATATATTTCAGTTGAAATGAACAGATTAAAAAGTTAATTCCTTAAAAATCCCCCGGAGATTTGTTAAAGCATTCTCGGCAAGGGATATCTTAATTTGTGTCTTGACACAGATGCTCATTAAGATGATTTTCTACGAGAATGAAATCAGAGTGAAGCTTTAGAGTCGTTTAACTCCATTAATTGAGTGGAATAAAGAAGGGAAATAATATTCCGAACACCGATAATGTTTATGAACTGGTGCAAAACCGAAATTAATTATAAATTTTACATTAGTTAATTCTCTTTTTCTCTGTTTAATCTATTCTATATGCTGTAAAAGTTTTGGCTGTGACGGCAAGTTATAATACTTTCACAAGATCGGCAATAGGGCTCACCTGATTCTTAAACATTGCCTCAGCATAAAGGATTTATGAATGTAAAACGTATGTGAGCTCTATATAATATTTTAATGACATATAACCTAAATAGTAGACTTGTCCGTATTGTGAAACTCTTAACATAATTTGTAGGCGCTCATTATTATTGCGATAGTAGATTATGTGAAAAGATTTCATTTTTTCTCTTTTGTAAAAGTCTAAAAAACGAAGTTCAAATAATTCTGTTTTCTTTTCATGGAAAAAATTAACAGAAAACTGAAAAAATAATGCAAAACTGACTACTCAAAAACATAGCTAAAGAATTTTTAATATTTTTAAGCGTTTCTGAAGAGCATCAACGGCACATATTTAATTTTAATAATGTTGCAGTGGCAGTGATTCTATTTCCCAGTATCTGCTTTTCCATGAAACAGGTGCATCGATCTACGACTATTCATAAAACTTCTGGTGGTCCCAGGTTCATCAAAACGGATATCCGTTACGGATCGTTGAGTGGACGCAGTTATACGGACCGTAACATCATTAAAATAGGGCCGTATTTTCACAGTATACGATCCATTATTACTGTGCCCAGAAATAGCACCGTATACAGAGCCGTATACGGCCCTATTTTAATGATGTTACGGTCCTTATAACTGCGTCCACTCAACGGTCCGTATCTTTCTACCTGGGGGTCTTCTAAAACAAGTTATGACAAAACTGTTTGATACAGATGTCTTAGCGATTTGTCCACGCGATGTTAAATATGCATCTAGAATAACATGTGTTTATGTTAAAAAGTTACCATTGGGTAATGATATCGATGAAGAACAATAACCTTTATCAATCTTGTCAGAATACACGTACAAGGGAAAACCAATCTTAATTGACGTGTACAGAAAATCCTGTGAATCAATATTATTGGAAGCAATCGGAACTGTTTAAGTAGATGCATTTCAATTATTAGGACGGCTAGAATATGGCACTCGCGATCTTAATAGTTCAGCCAACATACCAAAGAACGGGATATCCAAAATAGTTTGTTCAAAGAATCGGGGTAATGATCGATATACAATATCTTGTACACCTTAATAGTTATCTTTCGTTGCTGCATTAGTTGTTAGCATTGATTCAAACAATTGAAGATTATGGCTTGGTTCAAGATGAGATAGAAGAAAACCTTTTTAGTGTTTCTTTCTCTTATACGAATCAATCCGACGTATGCTCATCTCATATTCCTCTTCAAGAAGAAGAAAATCTAGTTGAAAATCTCAATTATATCGATCAAGAGCAAAGAGAAAATTCTGACTATATTAGTGCTCATCGTAAAGAAAGACATGATTTAAACAGTACTGACTTTCCTGATGTTGAAGAAAGTATTAATTTAAATAATCTCAATAATTTTCATGAACAAAAATCCAATGATTTAAATAGTGCTGATTTTTCTAATGATGAAGAAAATATTAATTTGGATGAAATCGATATTGATCATGAAAATGCATTTAATCCTTTAAACGGTAGAAATGTTGCTCAGAGAGAAAAAACGATCAGCATGAACAACCTTACTATTGATCATGAAGACCAAAATAACTATTCGAATAATTTGTTTCTCAGTCCTCTAGCCAACTGAACTCGATCAAAATTGAAAATGAAAGATGTGATGAACCAAGAAATAGGTGTGATCTTTTTTCTTATTTGATATTAATTATACATTAGAGTAAAAATTTAATTTGGCTTTGGCTAATGAAGATTTTCAGAACAATAATACTAATGAAATAAAACGATAAGTCGAAAAACAAGATAGAAAACCAAAAACAGCTTCGAATAAAAGAACTCGTAAATAAATACTCTAGTACTAATTTGCAAGTATGGTACGCTTCAAAGTATTATTATTAAATTGTTTTTTTTTCTACAATGAATAATTAGATATTAAAAAGTCCGATTTTTCCTATGAAAATGTATTCCCGTATCATTTATCATCTTGCTATTTGGTAATGATTTCTAAATGGAACTGCTTTTCGTTGCTTATTTTGTGTAATCATAGTTTTATTGTTTGAATCGTGTCAGACATGAGGTGATGGGTAACATCATTTGTCGTTTCTATTGAGCATTGCTTATAGTTACTGTAATCTCGTTTTTGTTGTCATCAAGATTCGAAAACAAAAACTTCATGCATCCTGTTTCCTTTGGAACCTATTTGATTCATCAAACATCTCTTTTAAGACATATTGTCTTTCAAAAAATTATATTTCTAATCAATTTATCCCTAATCTGTTTTAAAATTACAATTATATATCTAATAATTAAAGTTTTCAGATAGATCATCATGATTTTGAGTACTTCACCCATCAGTGTAGGTGATCGTATTTTCTTCTTAATCAGTTAATGTTATTCTTCGATTTTAGCGTCTCACACATGGAAATGTTGATGATTTACCGATAAAAGTACAGTTTTTCGTGAGTTTTTATATGGATATGATCAAATATTGTATGACTCGAATAGGACATTCATCAATTGAATGGCGATGTTCGCGGGGTTTTTCTAGCTCGTCTTAAACTATCTGACGGTAAGAATTATTATGGAGGTTTTTAATAGTGAATCGATGAAGCCGTAATTATAATATTTGTTTGCGTTTCGTCACTGACGCCCCAATACTGAATTCATTTAATGCAGATGTGCAAGCAGCTATTTGAATCGAAGAATTGATCGTCTTGAAAAATTTGGATGGAAAGCTAGTAAGCTACTATATTGTGCTTATTGAATATTATCTTTTAGATATGTTATACAAATTATTCAAATGCATCTAATATCACAAGAGAATAAATAATGCATTGGCAAACCGCAGCCATATTTATGGCAATCGAAGAAGACTTTGGCATATGAGACAGCGAAAAATCTTTAAAACAAAACAATTACATCTCCGTTATTGGAACGATTGCCTCCTGCAAACTAAGTGATTTTGATAGTTCAACTTTTGGTTTTAACTTCAAAACAGTATAGAGTTTTTGTATTCATTGACAGTTTAGTAACCTTTAATATTTCATTAGTACTGCTATAGAGGGTCACGCTATTCACAAGAGTGAACTTTGTAAAGTTTCAAATAGCAGAGGAAAGTTTTTCACTTTCGATGTAGCTGATTTGTCATCTGAAATTCGGTACACAGCTTTTAACGATATCCAGGAAGTGTTCTTTGAAGAGATTGCTATTGGGAAGTTTTTTTTCTTAATTATTCTTCATTGAATATGAAATTTAATTTTAAAGGCTTACTGTTTGACTAATTTCGTTATAAACCGAACTCATTAAGAGTATAATCATTTATCTCATGATTTCGAAATAAACTTAACAAAGAATACTGTTATTTACCGAATTGCTGGTGATGCATTTCAAAATGTGAATACTTTCTTCAACGTTGTGAGAATTTCCAGCATTTCGTTGAGCGACATTGGAAATGTGTTGGTTGGTAATAAAACACTGTATTGTAAAAAATATTAATGCAATGATACATACTTAAATCTATCTGTGACCATAAAATCGATCGGTGATGTCTAGTCCGTTTTGCGTGCACATGAATAATGGTTACTCTAATAGATGCGTTGTCGTGGTATGTGATGATAGAGAGAATAGTACAGTTGTGTTTTGGGGCGATTTGATCAGTGACAATTGAATTGTTGCTTTAAATAATATTTCTTGGCTTTTATTCTGTGTAGGCCGAAAACTTTTCTGCACATCTTAACCAAAACGTACTACTAAGAGCTTTGCTGTTGCAATGTTTCAAAGGTAAGAAAATCAATAGAATGAATACTATAGTGCTTTTTTTGTGTTACGAGCTCAACTAAAATTCATGAAAACGATGATGACACTTGTAACATTACAATAACCAACTTTCTTGTCTGATTAGACTTTATTTGTTGAAAACTACAAACTTCTTTTTAAGAGTTGCCATATTTTTGTGTGAACTATTTTGTTTGCTTTTTTCCTAAGATTGTTTACGTGAGTAATAGGACCAGTAATTCGTTGGATCATAGTTTCAAGCATATTCGTTTATCTCATATAGAACAGCTGTCTCTTACTTCAATTCTTTCCATATCCTCGAGGCGAAAGGTAGCCACGAATACAATGAAAGAACTCTTTTTCATCGCTTCCATCCAAACAATCGATATTGGATCTTCCATTGCGAAATAATACCAGTGGAATACATTACCCACTATAGTGACACCGATATTCACAAGGCAGACATTCATTCAATTCGAGGGAATGGCGGCGTCGCTCATCTTCTCCATCGATACAATTAGCAATACCATCAAAAATTTCGCATCAATCGAGCCATGTAGATGGTTCAACAGGGTCACAAGTTGATAGAAATGGATAAAATCCAGTAGTTAGAGCAATCCAATCTTCAATGGCTTGTTGCTTGAATGAAATGCTATATGTTTCATCGAAAAATTGAAGAACGCAGTTCACTAATACATATTGACAATACGAGTCAAATCACGGCAATGAACAATTGTAGAAAGTGTCGTTTGATCCTGTACTAAAACTTTTTCAAAGTTTTCAGCGACGTCGAGCGAAGCAAAGCAAGATAGAAGCTGAAAACTAGGCACACCTTGTTTTCTCAAATAGTCAAATGAAATCTGTTTGCACTTTGAGATCGAGACGTTCGCGATGTGATCTTCTCGAGAAAGACGACTGCAGTAAGGGACCAACTGAGAACGATGAACTCTATTTCTTCGAGTGTCTATTGAATAATCGATGTGATGGAAGTATAGACAGTCACTAGTTGAATACGAGGAGGATGACAAATGTTGATCAGTTTCGAAGAGAGTAAAATGAGCATAAACATGGTTTACCAGGATCAATTCAAACTTTTTCATAATTTCAGATAAATCACCTATCAGCTCACTTATATTGAAAATTCGAGGGAACTTCTAATAGTTTTGTTTTCTTCTGAAAATAGCCAGCTGCCTAACGATCATATGATCCATGCGATGATGAATTCTATGTTAATGTTACAAGTGCGATGCGACTTACTAACTTAAAACTATTTTAGATAGTTGTTTTGTGAAAATGTGATACGCCAATCAATGAATGCACCGGTCTATAATTAAAGTGAGTATACATGTAAAAATAAAAAGCTTGCTTGTCCATAATCAAATGCAGCTCGTGTATGGGAAAAGCTATTAGTAAATTTCCTGTTGAATTAAAATATTGAGCATGACATATTTGTTGTCGTCAATCTTCTGGACACTGTTCGTTTTCTTGGTATGCGGGGAAAATATTTCTTCATCATTGTTTAATTTAAAATATTGCACTTAACGAGAAAATGCCACATTATCTATTCCAATTAGGCGGTCATTTTAAATGGTTTCTCATATTCCGTATAAGAGAGAAAATTACAAAAAAACGAAGCCCACAGAGAAAGTCTTTCCCAGCAATATAAGTGCTACGACTTTTTCTTTCCAGACAAAGTATCATTTAAATGAGCTTCGTCAGAAAACTTGACGGAAATTCTAACGGGAGAAGTAAGAACTTCTTGTAAGAACCGGCTTATAGGAAGTCTAATACATCAAAGATTTCATTTTCGATTAGATTAACGGTAGCACCGCATTCATATGATACTATTGAATTGATCAAGACTGATATTTTGATTTATAGACTAATCATCAATGAAGAGTTTTGTATGATTCGATTTTTGCCTCTATGCACTGCTATCAAGAAGTCTAGTGAAAAGATGCTTATCTTTATCGCACAATCACTCGTTTTTCTCTTTGTTTCTTATGCTTTCCGAAAGTTTTTAATTACTAAAGACAATTTTTATCGGAAAACATGATCAATGCATCGAATTATTCAATGCATTACAATGGCATTTCTCATGATTTTTGTTGGAATTCAGTAAAAATATTCTGATGTGTGTCAGCGCTAAGAAAGAAAAATATTTTTCAATACTGACTTCAGGACAGTTCGATGATTTTTCTTTAGTAGTTAGAAAGAAAATAGTGAAATAGATTTGAAAACAACAGCATTTACGGTCTCATTTCAAAATTTAGTTAATAGAATGTCAGTTGATAATTCTTATTAGGCTATACTTAACAGGAATACCACTATATGTACAAATTTTTGCAGAAAGTTGCATCATATGTTGTGTATCTGAATACTATCAAGAATTGAAATAGATAAACTTCCATTCTAGATCCTTAAATAACCGTTCTGATCAGCACTCAACGTGTGAAATAATTCACAGAGGCATTACTTGAAATTTAACTTAGGTTATTTTAAAACAAAGTGTTGCACACTGTTCGCTAGAATGTGCTGGGAATTTGCAAACTTTTCCTACACTTTCTTGTGGCTTATCTGACTACAGTTGACTAGACGACAGAAAAATATAGTCTTCCAAAATTTCACTTGATGCGTTTTATAAAGTACTGTACCCTCAACTTTCGACAGTGTGATGAAAAGTTGTAGACATCTATCAGTTAATTTATTGCTACTGAAAATCTCTATTGTTCGTTTGTTCTTGTATTCGAGACACTTTCCACTAGTGATCCTTTCTCTTTCCATTCACTTACCTCAATTTTCATCTTTTTTTTTACAGAAGAACAAACCATCTCTACGCAATGCAACTGCAGTATTTATGTACAAGTATTATTCATCGAATAAATTTTTAGCGTAAGAATCTTGGGGACAAATATCGATTCATTTTTCGAACATGAAGAGACGATTGATTGATTGGAACCTGATCGAAATCAATATTTTTTCGGATGATTGAATGTATTTTTAAATCGTCACTCTCTAATAAAATCAAACAACTGTAGATCAATTTTTTGTAATGAGAGCTCGAATATTATTTCGCAATATTCGATTATTCATGATTCACAAGATTCGGCGTTTCTAGATCTAAATACGTATAGAACGAAACACAATATTATATAAGCACTGTAAACTATTCTAACTAAAATATATTTTTATGCGGCATCTTGAATGAAAATTCGATATGCATAAAGATATAGTAAACCAATGGAAGATTTGAAGTTTAGAATTAATTCATCGATCTCTTTAGAAACAACACAATTTTCAGTGCAATAGTGCAGTGTATAGTAGAAGTCTGATAGCTTAGGAGGCAATATTTGCAGATGTCAAATAGATTTATCGACTGAAACGATATTGACTTGATGCGTGCTAGTAAGCACTATCAAAAGTATAGAATGATTTAGTATTATCGAGATGTCGTAGATTTACTTGATTTCCCAATACAATTTTGTGGTCACCCTCACATCACCTAAAAAGTCAACTTTCAACTCCGCTAGTATTGTCTTTCGAAGATATAAACGTAAGGGATTTGACATCTGAGACTGTTCTCTCGTTAGCTATCAAATTGTTAATATGCGTATTTTCTAGAGACTCTCAAGCGATCTTAAAACTTCTGAAAAATTCGTTGTCAAATTTTAGTCTGAAATGTCATCGATACAGAAACGTCAACTAGAATTGCTCTCATATGCGAAATGTATTAGTTTTGCACCTTGTCTTTCCTATATAAAAACGATTATTAGAAAAACTATGGTTACAAAGAAAATATAATCACACACGTAATATAGACTAAAATTAAAATAATACGTATGACACTAAGACATCTACTATAGAATATTTTTTGTACGTAATATCATTTGTTAGGATTTCAATTAGATACTTTATTGTACTCCAAATATATTATGTGAAGAATTCGATCTTATTGGAAGATCAACATTCGTTTTTCTAATCAAGAGAAACACTTTCGACGAGAAGTAGATTATAAATATACAACCTTTACGGGTTGATGCAAAACGTGAGATCGATAATTGTACATTTGTATCGTCAAAATAATGTAACACTATAATTATATTACAGCATGATGAAGAATATGATGCGTGTTGTTATGTGAATTGTTCATTTATATGATTACATAAGCGTATAGGTTCCTGATAGATGGTTCGAAACGACTTAGAGTTGTAGTCTTCAAACTATAAATTTTCATATAACAATTTCAGTAACAAATATGCAATAGATTGATAGATAGCTTCTGTTTTTCAAAACATGTTCTGAAAAGAACAGTTTCTCATCAGTCGATTAAAAACATTTTCCTCTTTTGAACAGCACATGATTGTAGTCATATAATATTAAAAACAAATTAGGGATCAACTCTGTTTCCCGTTTTATGAACCTCAGAAACAATCTCTTCTGGAAAAGTCTCTCCTACAATAGTCACCTATTGATCAGACACTATAGTCGTCATCTTTTCTTAAATACCTTTGCATCAATTTTTATGTTTAAATTTCATAAAAGTTCGTTTTCTGTCAAAATGCAAGAAAAAGCAACCATTTACAGCATCAAAAATAAGAAGATTGAAAAATGATTCGGATTCCTACAAATCAAGATATCCTCTTTTCAAAATTATAAATGAATGTTTATGAAAGCTATTCTAGTTAATTTAATTGTCTATTCAAAGTTTCAGACCATTATGTGACAATAAGATTCTTTCGAAAGTTTAATTGTCCATATAGTTTATTGAAATTGAAGTAGGAACCGAAGTTTTTAGAAGGTTTTTATTCAGGTTATTGTCGTCAGTAAATTTAAGAGACACGATTTTTTAAGGTTTTACGTTTATTTTCAAGGGAAATGATAAGCACTCGTATCCCTTTGTGCTGATACTAGAATAATAAAGATATATGATTTCTCCCAGGTGAATGAATTCTATTTTATTAGTAGATTACTAATTACTACGTTATCTATATACCAGAGATTGGTCAGAACTCTACGTGACATTCATTTTTTGAACTCTTTCTAGCTTCAAAAGAGCTTCACATACAGATTTAAAGAAATAAAAGATCAATTATTTTAATTCTAGAACGTATCTTACAATCATTTTGATTACTGATCGTACCAAAAATAAAGCAATCTAAAGCGATAGCTGAATGCAGCTATCGAATACTTAGTTTGATTTCTTTTCATCGAATTCCTAATGCATTCGAAATTGATTCTTATTTTTATTACAGTACTAAGAGTATGATCTGCAAGTAAAATTTAAATGAGCGCTTCTCTCATAGTTCTAATAATATTTTACAAAAGAAATTTTTTTTTTGTAGAAAATCAATCACATAACTTTCATGTTTATAAAGTAACAAAAATGAAAACAAAGCTATCATCATCCTATAACAGTATCTGTAATCAAATCACTCGAATACACAAAAGAAAATGAAAAAAAAAAGACTAGAGAATCAATCATGTTTAGAAAAGCAAAACAAAGAACATCTTTTCAATACAAACAAAATAAATTAAAAACAAAACAAATTCTCATATTTTCTGACGTTTGATTCTTGTATCGAATAATAAGGTTTTGTCATTCTCGATAGATTCTATAATAGAATATAATAATTGTTCTATTTCATGATCAATTAGATTATCATCATCAAGTTCATCGATTCGTTTTCGTTTCGGAGATATAACTATTGTTATTGGACTTATCATCGGCGATAATGGTGTCGATGAATTACTTGTATGAATATCAGTTAGTAAAAAATCTGTTTGATCGGTACAATATTGTGTATTTGGCGAATGTATTTCTTCAGATCTAAAGTTAAATTTTATATATTCAATAAGCAAAAGGAAAATCATGAGAATTTACTCATTTTTTATATTTGAATATGTTGATATATTCATAGGAGTACCACGTTGCTTTCGATGTCGAAATGCATGATCAATTAATTTATCTTCACTTGTTTGATCTAAACGCCAAAAACTTCCTTTACCAGATTCATTTTCTTTACGTGCAAGACGAATAAAATAACGATTCAAGCTGAGATTATGTCGTATAGAATTCTGAAATATATGACAATAAAATAGAACCGTGATACTATGGCATTTTTTTACAAATAAAATGGAAACTTACTTGCCAACCACGATTATTTGCTGCATAATATGGATATTGAGATGATATAAAATTATATATTTGACTTAATGTCATTTGTTTATCAGGAGCAGATAGGATGGCTTGAACTATCAATTGGGCATATGAAAATGGAGGTTTACTTGAAGTTTTCGAATCATTATTTTCACTTTCTTGCTGAAAATTATCCACACTAGTTGATAAAGTTCGTTGACCTATGGGAGAACTTGAAATGAAATATTGAAATTCATTTATTAGAACTTAGTTGTAGTTATTTATTTGTTTACCTAACAGCTATAGGATGAATTTCGTTGGCTTCATTTTTCGGACTTATCAAACAAGAAGAACTGAAAATAAAAACATTTTTAGACATCATTTTGTTATTGTCTTATTAGATAGAATGAAAATACACAAAAAACTATGATATGCTACTAAAATTTTACCCGAGAAAAGAATTATTATGTGCTGCTGGACTATCATAAGGAAATTTTATATGTCGAGTACTACTGCCAGTTGAGAACGATGAACCAATTGATGATGATGATGATGATGACGATGCTGACGAATTTGGTATATTAATAGTTAATAGTGGAAGACTATTATCAGATTCATGATTAAGTATTCGGTGAGCTTGTTGATTGACATCAAAAAAAATAACTTGTTGTTGTTGTTGCGGTGGTGGTGATGATGGTGCCATACTTGGAACTGATTGAAGAGATACAGACGAATTTACATCCATGGGCATTGATGATGATGATAAACGTCGTTGATATTGCGATGGATCAGCTGATATGTGACGTGAAATACTATCGACTGATGTTCGGCTGATTGAATTATTATTATTATTATTATTATTGATATCAAGTAATGATGAAAATGATATGGATAGATCAGTACTCGGAAAACGAAGGATACATCTTGAAAACAAAAATAAAATCATTACTAGAAATACGAGACGATCAAAATCATACTGTTTAGATAATATAGTTGTTGAAGACATCTTTGCGTAATTATTATTAACAAAAATGCCATTTTTACTAAGACATTTCAAATGAAATTCATTACCATGCACAAGTAATAATTCAAAATGAACACGAGAAACAAGCGAATTCAAGCCTAGAAAAATAAAGTTACATTTTGAATTCTAGTAAACATCAGTGTGTCTATAGTTTTTTAATAGTTATCTATAACATACCCATATTGACATCGACTTCACGACGATTATTTTTTCTTCCAATAACTGTTCTCTCTTGCCAAATATCATATGTACCAAAGTAAGTTGAATCAAGACGAGCATACGGTAAACGTAAAAGATCATTTTCATTAGTATTTGCTACTAGAGGTGTTGCTGTCATGATAGTTGTCGTTGTCGTATTTGACATAGTTGAATCACAATAGAAACGTTTAACAATGGGTAATTTTTGTTGAATACTTGATGATGGTGGTTCAACAAGTGATAATTGTTGATAAGTGATAGGCTGAATGGCTTGTATACGAGAATTTTGAGCAAATTTATTTATTATTGTTGTTGTATTAGCTTGGTCAAGTTGATAATATGTTATACAATCGTTGGTTGGCGATGGTGGTGAGCATGGTTGTGGATAAATAATGTTATCAAATAAATATGGCAAATGTTCAGATTGTTCACTTTTTACTGATGCTAAATATTGTTCATATACAAATGGAGATTGAAATGACGACGATATATCATAGGGTGGTACTTGAGATGAATGGTTATTACAGGAACACGTTGTATCTAATACATTGACGCGCGAAGAAAATACTGGCGAATAAATATGTGGATGATGGTAGTTATAAACCGGTTGTGTCGGTGGTGGCACAGAGTTATTTTCTTCTCGTTCTCTTGTAGATTGTTCGTCAATGTAATCCGATGAAGGAAGAAAGAAGAAAGAAGAAGTCGATGATGCTGCTGATGGAAGCAACGGCGTCGGTATATCATAGTCACGTGGTAAAGATGGCAATAAGAACGTTGTCGATGAATCATTACTAGCTGCTGATGATCTTGCTGACACACAAAATGTTCTATCCCAAGACATTTTGTTATTTCATACAAATGTGCTTGTAAACAGAATGAAAGACAGTCGAATATAGGTAATCTACTTTGAATATATCTAGAAAAATAAAATTTAACTATCAAGAAATTTGAAAATTTTGAATTAGTAAATAAAATTGATGTATTGGTTATCTATTTTCGTATCGTTTTTATTGATTGATTAGTTTATTGTCTTTTGTTCTCGATTGAAGATATAGATATATATCATATGTAAATCATAGATGTCACTATTGATCAGATTTTATCTAAGTTGTGTCAGTATCATTATGCTATACTTGCCTGTAGAAATTTTCTCTTTGATTGTAGTGATAGAGGAATCAAAGCTCTATTCCTTTTATATTATCTGATCACTATTCAACTAATATCATAATTACAAAATTTCGATAAGATCTATTTCGTTCGTATTGGTGATGGTAGTAAATATGTTGATGAGTACTTTTTAGTATGGGTTTATTCTTTGAAAAGTTTCAAGTAAAATGGATCGGACAATGCATGTAAATTTCAGTTAAACTTATATTCATTTTATATTTCTAACAGTGAAAACCTCATTTCTCTATTTTATTGCCGTCAATATTGATCCAAGCAATGTGAGAATTCACGTAAAAGTTGTTCACTGAAGTTTTATAGATATGATATTAACTGAATGGTGATGAAATAGCATGATTGTGTGAAAAAGAACAAAGCTCCATATATGTCTTCTTTATGAATATAAAATAATGTCGACATTACTTCTGCTATGTCATAAGCATATCGATTTGTATGATAATTGTGTTCCTTTTCAATCTATAGGGATACTTGAAAATAGATTGAAAACGTATAAATCATACTCGATGGTCGTAAATGTATAACCACTATTTTCATGTTATATCTTAATCACTGGTGGGAGTATGTTTTATTAAAAAGTCGAATAGACCAAAATAGACTGAAAACTGATGACAGAAAACGAAAGTATTCCGAAGAAATTGATACTAACAATATGAAACGAAATAGACCAATAATATATCTTGGATTCTATTGAATATACCTAAGAACAGCTGATTTTAGTGATATTTATGATTGAAGAACTTTTTCTCAGTTGTGTTTTTAAACAATGGTTGAATATCTTCTACGAATTATTCGATACAAACGTAAGATTTAACATTCGATGACTGTATAGGTAATAGAATAGAAATCTGTTTTCGCATACAATGCCTTATGCAAGATATTATCAATATTCCACCAATTCCATCTCCATTCAACCATCTGTGCTATTCCCTTGTTGAATGTCTGTCTAGACGATTGGGTGAGAAGAACGTAAATGTTAGATTAAGGAAAATGATCTATAGCGTTGTCTAACAAAAGTAGTGAGAAGACCTTTCTCTTTCAGGTACGTCATAGTCATTGCACAAATAACATTTTGTTTTCTTTTTTAGACTTGCTCAGCAAAGATGTTTACAAAATCCTGTTAGACATATTGGAGTGAAATAAAATTTCTAAGTCTTATAAGAACTAGTTATCCGTGGCATACCTATGCCGAGATATTCGAATTCTATGATATCTACTGAATATATGACATTGTTTGATAAATCAATATTCATCTATTATATCAATGGTTGATAAATATGACTTGAAATTTTATTTGAGAAATAGAACGAGTAAAGGCTTCGATGATGTTTAATGGATCTTAAGGTTTTCTGTTTTGGAATCGATGAGAATATCGTCAACGGGTATCATGTATTTTAGCATATTGAATTACTTCCTGATTAGAATAACTGTCGCATTATTAAAACTACGTAGTAGTAGATTCATTTTCAGATAATGAGAACAGTATCGTTCGATGCTTTTTACTTATTCGAAGAAAATGCAAACGAATATATTGTGTTTCTTTTTAAATATTCATCATTTATGCATCTATGAGCGATTAATCCTCATTATTTATGCAAATTTGAACTTGATTAAAGATGATCATTTGAAATAAGAAATCGATAAACAAGATACAGAGAGAAAGAGAACAGTAAAGTAGTACAGAGAAAATTCTTTATGTAAAAATAGTTATTCGTTCCGAAATGTATTATAACAAGAGAATAGCTTTGATGTAATTTGTTACTCTAAACTAGAGATAACCTTTGCCGAAACAATCGTCACATTTTTTCGTACTTGACTGACGTCCGTAACCATTACACGTGCATGATGGAATATATTCTGACCATGTATTGTTTCGGTGCTGACAGCGACGACAAGTATCTTCGACATCAATTGTTCCATATCCTTTGCATGTATAACATGATGTTTGCTGATGTCGATGGTGATCCTCTGCACGATAATCAAGATAATTGTTGCTCATGCGATTCGTTTGATTGCCCATTTTGTTCGAAAATTCTTATACTATATGATGAAAGTCACAAAGATAATAGAACATTGATAAGCAAATCGGAAACAGGCTAAGTAAGTTTTCTTCTTGACTTAATGTACTTTAAACTCGCTTGATGCAGATGTCAAAGTTGGAGATAGTGCACATGTCTTCTCCCTGATCATAGACTCAACCAAAACAAAACATGACATATGACAGATCATGCTGACACGTTTCATGTGTTCGTAGGAAAACAGAAACCGATCAACTTTTGTAAAGAATATGTTCTTTGCAAGATTATAATCTAGATTTTTAATTGATCAGCTGTTCCATTTATTATGATTATCGGTGTCAAAATTGGTCTGCACAATGTACAGTGACAATCTCTATCATTCGGAGCCTATACTTTAGTTTACACAAGTCAAATCGATATTAGTGCGAAAGGATTTCATGTATTTGTACGATAACTGACGTGCTACAGAAGAGATTACGGTACAGTTCAAGGAAAGAATCAGTGTAATAGAAGACATATTTGGGTGGAGAAGAAATCTAATTGAAGAAAAGCAATTGAATAACTGAGTGTACTGAAACAGGGAAAAAACTGTCATACGAGATGAATGAAGTAGAAGTATCTCTCACTGTATAGTGAGTGACTCATAATTTACTTTCTGTCCGTAGTCATCTATGCACTTGTTTGTGCCGTCTTATAACTCGATCTATTGAGAAGGTGTTCGTGCAGAAAACTAACTACAAATAATGAATGTACACCTAATCAATAGTATGCAGTGAAGATGAAAACGTTTCTTTTCTATATTTATTTTGTTCAAAGTAAATGCATTTTTAATTAGAATCTTAAAAAATAAACAATAGTGATGTCATTCTTTTCAGAAACTAGTGAACATGAAAGTGCTTTTACTTATATCAATTATGAATGATTATGTGACAATGAAAGATCCGAACGTTTCTCTTATATTGTGCATTGTAGCCAATTAATATAATTACCGAAACGTAGTATGTGCAATAGATGCATTTTGAAATGATTTTTATGTCAATACCAACGTTTAGTTTTTGAATAAATTTCAATACTAGTTTAACAGATATTATAGTCAAGACCATGCAAAGCTATGTTGGTTATCACTATTAACATTTGTTCGTATCAGTATATGATTGAATCACACGAAAAACTTAAATTCGAAATGAACGATGGTTTA
This sequence comes from Rotaria macrura, assembly GCA_900239685.1. Classification (NCBI taxonomy): domain Eukaryota; kingdom Metazoa; phylum Rotifera; class Eurotatoria; order Philodinida; family Philodinidae; genus Rotaria; species Rotaria macrura. The sequence continues at coordinate 7,059 of OENT01002188.1, read as the reverse complement.
GCACAAAATTTTAAAATTCAGTCGAAGAAAGAACCTTGAATTGAAGTAATTAAAGGCTTGAATATTTTGCAGAAGAGAACCAAACGGCTAATACAGAGAATCATGAATATCTGTTTTTCTCTGACTCCACTTAAAGCAGTAATAGCTAGGGAGAAAAAGCGATACTTCATCTGCTTCAAAAGTTTTCGAAGTACAAAGAAGTAAGCTGGAAGTAGAATGGAAGTAGAAGCGAAGTACGATGGAAGCAAATCGAAGTAGGATGGAAGTACTACGAAACATCTTGGACAATGATTTAGACATGCACCAATTCCACCTCCTGTCAATGTGTTGATTTTCCGAGTAAGGAAAAGGTTTTAAGAGAAAATAACTATTTTTTTTTATAAAGGTTAACGAAAGGAAATGAGTGTCGGGGAATGCGAATGTGAAGTCGGTTTCAGCAAATTTCGAACACATCCTTTCAAGAAAGGGAGCAGTTTTAGATTAAATAAAGATTTTCTGTCAACTTTGACCATCAAGTGAAAGGAATCAGGTTCAACGTTTCGCGACAGCCACTTCGGATTCAGATTTCTCTTCACCGATTATCCTCAGTAAAGACTGTGCGCCATCCCCCTCACTCCAAAATCTATTTTTGGTATACTAAACTGGATATTTCTGAAACTTTCCATAAATGTTGGGTTCGTGAAAGTCAACTTGTGAAACTTGTTTTATTGCTCTAAACCTCTGCTTTCCAGAGTTTCCTAGAGATCAACGATTGAAACGGACACGCAACTCGTGGTAATTTTTTTCACTATTCTTCAGGATGCAGAACTAGCGATTCTTTTCTTTTACAGGAGTACTGTATAAGCCTTCGCATGAGTGAATAGGATTTGTTTTTAAATTTCTCTTCTTTTTAGGGTCGTTTAAAGGTAAAAACTTTCGAAATCCTATCAGAAGTTATTTTGAAAACCCTGGATTACACTGACTTTCGCGATTAGATTGAAAAACCTTTTTTCTGATCCGAAGCACTTGTGGATGTATCAGTCGGTTGAAAAAACATGTAGCTATCTAGTATGAATCATATTAAAAGAAGTAGTTCGGAGATCGGCTCCTCCAATAAAAATAAACTTTGAGAAAATTGGTAAACAAGTTGAAAACCGCTGTTAAACACTTAATGGAGAAAAAAAATAATCCAAGAGGGTTTCTAGAAATCTGGGATTCCCATCATACCAAGCGTATAGAGAAACTTATGTAATCAAAATGTTAGAATTTTCGGTACTAGGATAAACAGGAAACAAGACTTACAATCACAGAGGTACATGCCACTATAAGTGCCATTCCTAGGAGGAAGGTTACAGACCACTGTAAATCACCATAACGTTACTGTAAACACCCGTTTGTACGCCGTAATTTACGCTGAAAGCCTGTATTGGTACCGTGTTTCACTGTAGGCAAAGTCAATGGTTTACGACCCTATTCTCATCATAAGTTTGCCTTATTTTCATCATATATGGATCACATACGGCCGTATTCCCTTTAAGATACGGTCGTAAATCATCGACCACGATTAGGAATGTGTATGCACACTATTAAAAATAATCGTAGAATAATAAACCCTTTTCGTAGGGTTTATTATTCTACGATTATTTTTAAGTGTACCGTAAACGTTCCGAGTTTGACAGTAAACGACCTTATACGGACTCTATGTTTTCACCTGGGCTATTGAGCGAAAAACATTTATGGCTCATCGCAGGAACCATGTTTCTATATGAAAATTTGGAAACATAGGTACCTTGATACGCTGAACAAGATGGCAAGGTCCGCTTTCAGGGAAAATGCGAAAATTCGAAATTTCTAAAGAGAACGTTGAGAAAAGGCTGGATAGTCACAAAATAAATGATTGACAATGGATAAGGTCACCAACTGTTCAATCACTTTTGAGTGGAAACTATTTGCATCATTTAGCTCCAAAGGAGTTATGAATACTCTGTAAAAGCGGTTGACAGCTAGCCTATTGTTATGACAATATACCATTATTAAGTTGTGGTTTTTCTTAAATCCTGTGGTCTCCCTCAAGAACAGCTGAATAACTGATGTGCCAATTTCGACTTGAAAATTTACATAGAAACAGGAACCTACGAGAACAGCTGTTATTTGATTGTTTTAGATCTTGGTGTTGCTCCTAATGCTATAGAAGCAGCTATTGTGAAAATGTGTATTTTACATCGTTCAAGTAGCGCAGCGAATTTGATGAAACAAACAAATCAAGAGACCTGAACTTTTCACAAAATATTATTCCCCATCGAGACCTATTTCTGGTTATACTATCAAGTCGACATTCAAAAATCAATTATTGTACTGTTCTTGAGGGGGGACTACAGAATTCATGAAAAACCACAACTTAATAATGGTGTATGGTCATAACAATAAGCTAGCCACCAAAATGTTTTTCATAGTATCCAAAACTACTTTTGAGTTAAAAATGCAAATATTTTCAACACAATAGTGATTGAACAGTTAGTTGGTGAGCTATCCTAGTGACAGCAACCCAAACCCACTTGTTTCTAGAAGCCGAAAACATACTAGAGTAAGAAACTTCAGTGAATCTTCCTACAACAGAAACACAATTTTCCCAGGTCGGAAAGTACCGACCGGTTCCCGCAGGAAAACACGGGAATATGCTTCGAACTTGGAAGCAGGATTCCGGGGAACATATTCGGTGGCTGGATTTATCCGGTTTTCCTCAGAACTGGACTAAATCGAATGAACCCGGTCACCAGATCCGCTCACTCGATTCCTGCTTTCGTTTTCTGGCATTTCCCCGTCGGAAATTCACTGATCTGATAGCGGGAACCTTCGAGCTGGGTTTATATTTTTTTGAAAAGCTTGATTTTCAGAGAAGTGTCGGGCAGCCACAAGCCTAATAAAAATTTGTTATTTTCTGTAGAAATAGTTTCCTCGTTGAGAAAAATGTGTTCACAATTTTCAGAAACTAACATCAAATTCTGATTCCCCGACCTCGATTTCCTATCGTCAGCCTTTATAGAAAATCGTTATTTTCTCGAAAACCCCTTTCCTTACTCAAAAGACCAAACCCAGTGAATTCCTTGTCAAATCCCAACCGATTCTCCCCAATTCCAATCTAATTCAATTGTATGCCAAAACGGGATTTGAATTGGTTGGAATTGGAACAGTTGCCTGCATACCAGGGAATATGATAGAAGTAAGATGGAAGTACGCACTTCTGAAGTATCACTTTTCCTCCTTGAGTACTAGTCAATCACTTTGTGGTGGATTTCCAATGAATTTGTTTTGTGAAGCATGGCTATGAATGGATCTTGAAATATAAAGAGAGATGTTCAGATTTTCGAAAAACAATATTAATCAGTTCAAAAATCATACAGTAATGCGATACAACAGATAGTAATACGTTTGAAAATCCCAGAAACGATAGAAACGAGATGGGGTGATACTGTTTTTCGACGCACAACTGTCGATTTCCTTTCAAGTTTCAAAGTACAAATGCTCAAAAATTATTCACATTTCGCTGATCTACGTTAATTCTGTATTAAGCTCCTTTTTTCGTGCCTTTTGTCTCTCATAGCCTGCGGGGAAATGCTTCCTTTCATTTTCACAGGTAGTCTGTTTTGAAAAAAAAATCGTTAAACTTACTGATCCCAAACTTCAAATTTGTTTGGAAACTCAACCAATCTATGTCACTTAATTAATTTATACGAAATGCGCTCAAGTTGTAACACATAAAACTCAAAACAGCGATCATCAAAACTAGATAAATTTAGCCGTATTGCCTATCCAAGTAGACAAGCATTTGGAAAAACGCGTTTAACAATTCAATTTGGAACTCCGATTGTGAGCATTATAAGATCCCTTGTACCTTCTCTGTGTTCGTTCATTCGAATCTCGATTACGAGAATGTTTTTGTAAGTAACAGAACAGAGAGCATATACAGAAGGGATAAGCGTCAAGGAATGAATAAACATAGATGCCGATGAGTCAGGATTAAACATATAACTGTAACAGTGAGTCACTATCGCTCATTAAAGAAACTGAGGAAATGCGTTTTGTACGCAGAATTTTTAATTTTTGGAGCGTAAAAACGGATAAAAGTTCTAGAATTTAGCGTTAAAACGCACAATTATTCGACAAATCAAAAGCCAATGCATTCAAACCATAAGAACTACAGTTTTGGTCCGTATTCACGCTCCGAAAGTGAAAATTCTGCGTAAAAAACGTGTTTCTGGCGTTTTGCTAATGATCGTTAGTGACTCACAATCAATGTTCCCAATTGAACGTTTTAATGCATTTTTCCAAATGTTTGTCTGTCTGTGATAACCATAGGATAAATACCTTCAAGATCAACATGAGCTTTATTCTTGCAGGCGAAGTGTATAGAAACGTTTATCAAACTTGATGTCTGAATTGGAGCCGTTCAGGATATTTTTATTTGAAAAGGTGAGGAAAGTAAGTGAAATTTCAATTGTTCAGATTCACGAAAACTTTTTACGTGAAATAAGCATTTGATCGAAATCTGTAAAATCCGTTTATGTAGAATTTGATTTCACCAATTAAATATTTGATGATTAACAAAGTCTATCAAAAATGAAGCCCCGATGCCACAAAGGAATTGTTCGAATCTCCAAACAAACTCGATACTCATCATCAACAAAAGTTGATCTATCTATTATAATAAATTTTTCAATACTTTCCAGCAATGACAGACATAAAAATATAGCTTTCTCATCACTTATGATTTCCGATGTTAGGGATATTTTCAAAAAGATTGCACTAACAGCGTTTTCTTTCCCAGAAATAAAGCATTCCCTAGATGAACATCTTGTTGTATGCGCATGAGATACTTGACAGTCTGAAGTAAGAAAGTTATTTGCTGTGAACAAATCTAAAGGTTTGTACAGGTCAAGAGCGTCAAAAAAAGCAGTTCGCCTAGTGATATAAAACACAGCAAAGTTCTATATGAATGGAATAAAATCGTAAAGTTCCCAGATCAATCGTTTCGAACCCAGACACCCAACAGAAATAGGAAATTCTGACGACTTTCGAGAAATGGAAACGACAAGGAAATGATTCAAATCATCGAGAGAGTCAATGGAACTAAAGCAAGTTCTTTTGGGATCCCTACGAAAAAACAGAGTATTCCGATGAGGAAGTCATGGTAGCAAAACCGAATCAACAGTTTTCCGTCTGGATCAGAGATGCGATCGGTTAAGGATTTTCTTAAACCGAACCGAACCGAACCGAAAAATTTTCCAACCGAACCGAGCCGAACCGACTTTTATTTTTAAAACTTTTAACCGAACCGAACCGAATTCGAATTTAACCGAGTCGAACCGATCCCAACCGAAAAGTTTGTACAATTTTCAAATTTCTTTAAGGAACTTATGATGTTATTAGGAAGTTTGTCTTAAAAACTGATAATTGATGTACACTTTAGATAAATATATTTGTCCAGCTTTAGTAAAAAAAATATTACAATTATAAAAAAATGAAAACAATGCTACAAA
>OENT01002187.1:1389-18158 GCA_900239685.1 Rotaria macrura | reverse complement strand
CAAAGAGATATAAGAAATGATCTGCTCATGTGCACGTGAAAGGAAAATACCAAGGAATCGTCCATGGTCGAAAGGAAAAGTGAATTTTTCTGTAATATTTGCTCCCTCTCTCTTGTGTATTCTCAGCCGTTCTGCTGTATTCTGCGTATCCTGAGCTTATTCATTATATAATTCATTTCCTCAATATATCCTCTATATTATCTGTACATATTTCGAATCCTCACCACTCTTATTATGTAATTTATATTCAGGCACAATTGCTATCATCGCTCCTATAGGTAATAGTATTTCATCCTGCATATCAAGGAACAATGAATAAAGATAAATTCCTAACAGTTGTCAGAAACCAATGTCACCAGCCATATTGACGTGAAGATTAAAAGCTGAATGGGACTTTCTATGTTGAGAGCGTTCTTACTTCGTGTTTTGTCGTTTCTTGCGTTTCCTTGTCTACATATCTCTTATCTTTCATCCTTTCGTGGATAAGATCGCCTCGTTACTTATTCTGTTGACAGGAATACATATATCATCTTCCATAATTATCTTTTTTGTTATCCTCATCTTGTTATTGTTATGTCTATCTTTTCTATTGTTGTACGTGTCTGTTCCTTCTCTCTCTTTCTGGTTTGCGTATACAAGCGCGTGTTGTGAATATAAACGATGCGATTTGTGATACGNCTAAATAAAATTTTATATCTTCAGGATTAACTCTTCTACTATCTAAAATCATCACACTGAAGCCAAGCTATTCCACTATCATTTTATGAAAAAACAACTTAAAATTCAATAAATCAGAGTAATATACACAGTATCTTTTCTGCTTTTAATCTTCTATCAAGCACGGCATCACACACTTCAAATCTTATCTCTTTCATTCTATTATAGAATGCCATCGAATTTTCGGCTGGGCTCACTCAAGTGGATCACAAAACACTAGCTTTAATATTGATAACATTGTAGGAGAGTGTTTACTCATGTGTATATTTGTGGTTTTCCCCATTCAGAATACAAAAATATACGTTGATTTGTGAAGTGTAAATTTCATCGATAAATTCTATCTCCTAAAATTTCAATCAGTTACGGGTTAAGTAACTGTTCAATTCATAAACTTCTTCTCCTGGAGAACTTTCTATGCGTACAACACAGCAACTGCCAGTAGATCGAATTCATCCTTCTCACATAAATATCAGTTGCAGCTATAACTGTGAATCTGAAAACGTCGATGTTCATATTTCTCACTGAAAATAGATCAGTATCAAAACTTGTGTTGTGATCGTTTAGCTGCAGCAGCGTAACCATGTACAGGATCTGTCTCCCTTTTGCAATTCATAACTCCCGAAGGGAAATACTTTATGAATCGAGACTTATATTCATAGGTTTATAATCCAACAATATATGACTGTCGTTTGCTCGCAACTTGTGGTGAACAAGTGGGGAAATTCGGTGGAATGACATAAATTCGACCTGAGTAAAAATAGAACCATATTCAACGGTTTCAGCTATATATTCGTCCAGTGGCAGTTGTTCATATCGATAAAACTTGAATCAAATGGAAAAATCAACATATTGTGGATTAAATACTTATGGATACCCATTCATTCAATATAGAACATACACGATTTAAGAAATCCACTGTTTCAGGCGGTAATTTTTATGAGAATAGCAGCTTCGTCTAACACTCATTCAACTATGTGTGTCCACCGTAAAATAGCTTGCATCAGATGGCGTTTTAATGATTTCAAGCAAATCAGCGTTCATTGAAACCTCAAAGAAGCGGTAGATGAGTGATACAAGTGTGAATCTTGATTTTTGAAATAATCTAACAGATGACACACGTGTTATATTTTTTTAGAACAGATCACTGAAAGCATATTTGACTACAAGAGGTGAGTGTACTGCTACCTTTACCATCACCACTTTCGTGTCATTTTCCCCAATATCCAGGTTGATGCATATGACATGATCATTGCGAACTCTTAGCTAATAACTGGCGCATTATTTTTATAAAGAACTTGGTGAAAATGGTGAGGATTCAGCCTATATATGTGCATTCTAGAACCAGAAGAATATAAAACCTTAGAGAGTGTAGAAGTTTCAAAATACACTCAAATTCTCAATTTTATATTGTTATTGCCTCAGCTGGCAGCTTGGCTGATGAAAATGCTTCTAAAGCAGCAAGTAACTTCTGAAGCTCTTTACAACCGACATAGTTTTGAATCAAATACACAGTTCAATGCTTTTTTATGAGAGGTGTATCGATGTTCACGCTTGTGGATATTCGGAGGCAAAGGATTAATTTGTGTTCACTAGCATTCAAACTCACGATATTATTATATGAGTAACCTAACTCATTTCAATCTAGGACGATTGTGGCATAACTAATAAATATCTACAGAGTCAATTTTTTCTAACTAGGGTTTTGCTTAATAAAACTCTCATTAGGATTCATTTTTGAATTGCTTGTATGTATGCTTTGCACTTCTATGCAATTTCATGCATAAGTATTTTGAGAATTAAAGATTCCGAGGCTTATATTTACTCGAGATATACACTAGGAAAAACAACGTAGCAGTCTTTCAAAGTAGTATATGAGTCGTCAATTGTTGTATTCCCACACATAAAAGTCAGGAAAATGTTTGATATAGAAGAATGAAGTGTGTGCACACTCTTTAATGGCCACAGTAAATATAGTAAGGTAATTAAAAAGCGATCCGATGATTTCTGTGATATGTGAATAAGAGAAGAAAGGAAAAGAGTCCGTAAGTCAGAATGGAGAAGTCCATAATTCAACATTAATTAGTATGATATATAAGTGTCAAATACAAAGAAAATATGATGATTTGAATTAATAATAGTTTCTTGGTTTAGGATATGATCATATTCATTTTAACGAAAGGCGAAGTAGACAATGCAGACTTCTATTTAAACACCTGTTGTCGGCGTTTTCCTGTCAACATCATTTATGAATGGTTGACGATATAAATAACCAGTGCAATACCCCGCATCATCTAAAGTTCGCATTAAGCATTCGAATTCAATTTGACCTATTTCCCATTTTTTATCATACGTGGCTTGATTTGTATCGCCTCGTAGTATATCAACAACCTATGATAAAAAATGAAACAATTTGATAATTCACATATAACTTCTTTTTTTCATGCTTGTTTTTCTCTCTCGCCCGATTGTAAATACAACTGATCAATACCAACTAATGCAGCACGTGCTTGAATTTCGCTTGCATTAATCAAATCGAATGCATATCGCCATGCTTCTTCAACAGTTTCTCCACAAGCCACAAAACCATGATTACGTAAAATCATAACCTTATTGATCGGACCCAAATCATCGACAATGAACTTTTTAACTTTTTCATCAATTAGAATACCACGGTAATCATGATAAGAAATCTTTCCACAAGATAGTGCTTCCTGTGACATTGGTAAAAGACCGCATTTCATAGCGGATACTCCAGCCACACTTGGCGTGTGTAAATGAATAACGCATTTAAGATCCGGTCTTGCTTTATGTATAGCAGAATGAAGTGTGTAACCAGCTTGATTGATGCCAAATTTAGTACTACCAGGATGAATTATATTACCTAGGAAAAAAAGTCAAAAGCGTTGTTTCCTTTGTTGCCGATGAAGGTCATCGAAAAAAACGTTCAAAGTTTTTATAGTTTGAAATTCATTTGTCGAGTAGAAACCATTGTATTTCGTCTAGCACTTGTGAAAGGAAATATTGTTTTTCAAGCGTGTTGCACTTTATTTAATTCTTGGGATTTTCCGAACTTTGGTCACTTCCAGTGCGTATGTTATTATAAGAAACTACATTATCATAAGTGTCAACATAACTGATTGGTTGCTTTACTAACACGTATTCATAATCCACAGTGAGCAAACCTCAGTACTATGATCCCTGGAATGACCATGAAAAAGTCACTAGCGGCTAGTTGTTTTGGATAAATCCTCCGATTGACTATTGACTACATCGTTAGTTAGTATGCAGAGTCAAAAAAACCTCTAACATAGATGTGACTACCATGTGGTGCTTTTCTTGACCCAAGTCCTAATTAAGCAGGGGGAAGCGTTGGAAATAAAGGGGTACAGATAACACCGCCACGAAAAAGAAAACAACGATGAAAATTGGGGGAGTGGACCCGAGCACCGAATCCAACGAGAGATAAAATTATAGGAGCTTTAATATTATCACACGTGAAAGGAAAGAGAAACCTAACCATGTCTTTGCCTGGGATCCGCCGTTAATAAATGGTGGAAGGAATAAGCAGTTTCAAAAAACAATTTATCAAATTTTTTTTTGTATCGCTTTTCTCATCAAAGCAGTATATGAAATAGATACTGCACTATTTCAACTTTAACAGAGCGAAAGTTAAAATAGTCCAATATAGGACTTGAATACTACCGTTTAGAAAACGTTCGGTGCAGTACCCAGGTATTCGATGTGTCAAATATGAGGGAACTGCTATTAAGAAGGTCTAGAAATGTAGGTGTCGCTACCACAAGTTTCTGCGGAACTGGAGAGCCGCTCAATCAAGACTCTCAAAAGTATGAAATAATTTGAAAGACCCGTTGAAAAACGCCTAAAATCGAATCATTGTGGTATTAATGTGGAAATCGTTTTGAGAACATTTATGGTGGTGACAGACTTGCCCGCATTTGTCTATGGGAGAGACCTGATGTCATATTTTTCACATAAACTTCAGCAATTATCACCAATAGTCTTTCTTTAGATTAAAATTTGCACTATCCCAGAATCCTAAATTTCATAATCCGAGAGTTAAATGGTGTTTTTGGCAGTATAGCCCAACACCCATGTCGAATCGTATTTCAGAAAAGAGCAACCCCTATTACCAATAGATTTAGTTTACCAAGAATTTTACTTATTTTTGATTAAAATCATAGTTCTCTAGGCTAAAACTACAAGATCAAAACATCATAACTGAATCCATCTGTTGATTGGCCTATGAATTTCTAATGCATTTTGGGAGGCATCATTTTAGAGGAATTTTGAATTATATAGCGAGTAGATTGTATCAAAACCATTCAGTCTGTCTCAAAGTCACAAGACATACAGACAATGGAGAAATCTTTTTGGCATCATTGATCGAGATAGGCACGGTAAAATATTATTGGTGATATTTAGACGATCAAGTTTCTATTTTTGAATCTTGATACTGTATATCTTAGAGTCTAAGGCTGCTGAATTTTCAAACGATTCAAAATTTTACAATCGATTCGAAACTCAGATATAAAAAAAGCTGTGTTTTCTCTTCAGTGTTCTAGCATATATGTTCAAGTCACAGTTTTCTATAAGGTCTAAGAGCTAAAGATCTCGTAAATTTGCAGTTGATCCAGATTTAAATAAGGATCATCTTCAACTCCATTCAAAAAAACTTCATCGTGTTTCAGGAAATGCAAAACAACATTCACAACAAGCACTGATTTATGTAGCGAGAAAAGTGACAAATGATTTCACCTGTACTATATTTACATGATAGGTGAACAAAAGGGGAAAAGCTCTGTAGCAGCACAGACCATAGAAAATATTCGGATTCATATAGTTTGACCGATTCTCAAAGGTTAACATGGTCAACGTCGGTACATCTCAATCCAGTGAGTAAAAAGAATCAGTCTGGAGTCACCCTAAAAGCTTTTTAAAAGTATTTTCTACCTTGTATTATGATATATTTTTTGCTTTCGATTGATTTTCTAGTTTTATATAAGTCCCATAAGAGATCCCTAGCCCAAAACCATTATCAACTAGAAATATGGATCCTAGCAGAAGTCACAAAAATCCAGAAGGTCCTTTTCTTATTTCCAAATCTCTTTCCAATAACAGTCACACCACCATATCTTTATGGGAGCGTCACTGACACTGGAGAATGACTGCGAAGTGGACCCTTGAGTCGAAAAAGTTATTTCATATTTATGCATTTGTCTGATAAATTAAAACGAAGAATGTAATTTTAGAAGGATGCAATTGTTTTACAATCATGTTTCAGATACACATAGATAGAGATAGACAGAGAAGTAGATGAGGCATTTACCGCTCGGGATGACCTAGTTTCTCATTCCATGATAAAATCAAATACCATTTGAAAAGAAGTTTGAAATCGATTCATCTAATGAAAAGAAACACATACCGTAAATGTCAACCTTTACCAGACTGGATGCCTGTATTTCGTGATACATCAGTCCGAATGGATTAATTAAAAAGTGCTCTTGTTGTTCACTCGCACGAACCTAGAAAAAGCACAATCTAATTACATGAGTATTTATAAAAAATTGATGTTGATATATCATGATGAGCTTCAAAAATTTGTCTGAATATCCTTCATAACAACGATGTTGAGTTTGAAACATGATTGAACAAAACTATCGAAGTGATTTCTAGAAATAGTGACACTATTCCTAACTCACTATATTGGTCTATCACACGTAGAAAAATTAGTTACCAATATCCAATATCAGCTAGTCTGATAGATATCTCGCTATTGACATCTCTCTGACTCACGAAGATAGACATTTTAAGAACTGACAAAATTTTGGTTTTTGTTCAGAAAGTATCATTTATATTCTAAAATTTCATCGAGATACTTCATGCTAACTACTTCTTTCCTAGCAACATGTCTAAAGAGCGAAGTCTATCAGAGTCAGATTGACATCTAACTCAGCATTTCTAACCTATATGCTATTTGTTCAGATCACAAACACTTTCTTTCGTTATTCGCTAAAACAATATACACAACGTAACCAGTCATTGACAAATTTCAATTATTTTTACGTTACACCAACTATTTCTCTTCAGTGACAAATGCGAATTCTTCGTAGCTGTCGTTAGAGATAAAGACCCCTTAATTCTACTCCTAGTAGAAATTGAATAGATTATTCTTTAGCTTGATTTGATGAGCTTGTCAGAAAACTTCAGCCACAAACGACTTAAACAACGAAAAATTTTTAGCGCATTTTAAAGCTTTTTTGCATTCTGCAACAAGTGGCATGTAAATTGATCTGTATAAAAGTTCCTTCGGTGCTGAAAAGCTTGCAGAACATCAATTTACTTCTTAACAAATACAACTAGGAATTTACCAGCGTTATTTAGCTAGGTAGCCAGTCCGACTGGGTATTTATGAAACTCAGATTATCGTCAAGATTAGATAATATAATCTACTACACTCTAAAAAAATAGGTTTTTTACCAAACCCACGAAAAAGGTCCGGTAGTTTTGAAAAAGGATCCACTTACCTTCAAAGACCTGAAAAACGATTCTTCAGTTCTACGAAACATTCAAAAAGTCTTCCCCGGGCACACGGGAAGAACCTTTTTCCTGCGGAACCCTTTTTAAGGTTCCGTAGAGCAAAAAAATGTTTTGTAGAAAAAAAGAGGAAACCTTTAACGTTTCTTATTAAATTCGAACGACTTCTTACTGAACACTAATGGTTTCGCACTAAACGAGTAGAATTAATACGGAACGTTTAAGGCATTATATTTGTTTTAAAAAACCGTTTTTTGCACTACGGCACTTAAAAAAGGTTTCACAGGAAAAAGGTTCTTCCTGTGTGCCCTGCGGAAGAACCTCTAAAGGTTTCGTAGAATTGAAAAACCGTTTTTCGAGCATTTGAATGCGTTTGCAACCTTTCCAAATCTGCCAAACCTATTTCGGGCGTTTGGTAAAAAACCTTTTTTTTAGAGTGTATCCACTGTGAAAATATCAGCCAGGTCGGTGACAGTCCTTGCGCAAGGTTCTATACGAATTGGTCGTGGCTTACGTGCAATGCCTCATAGGAAAGGGAAGAATATGGTGATGGAGATCATAGAGGCGAGTTTTGATGTCCTTCCATATTAGCAATGGGTACCATACACTTTTTCTGGCCGCGACTAGGAACAAGAATCCAGTTCATGGTTTCAGTCCAATTTGAACAGTTTCTCTTGAAGCTACAATTGAAGCTTTCATACTTATGAATTAGAACAGCTATGCATAGTTTCTAATGTGATGAATGGGTCCTCATTCAAGAATCCTGAGTATTTTGAATAAAACTTCAGAAACAAATAGGCGTCTAAAAGCTTTTCAATCAATATGACAGCATCGGTTCAATCAAACGACTCTAACACCTCCAAAAATCAATAATAAAATCTCATAGTTCATGAATAACTAACCGTTATATGATTGTAAATGCCTTGTGAGCACTTAAATAAATCGATCAGACGATAGAGTGATGCTAATTTACATCGAATCAAATGCTCGCTTTCGGAATAATCAGTTGAATAAGTCCCTTCTATGTCATTGATTGGTGTAACCACTGAACCGCCAACACGCGTTAAGGACAATGTAGGTGTCCAACGAGTTTCACGGGATAATAATAATCCTGACATTTGTTTAAGGATTATTAATGATTTTCGTTGCGAGTCTTCATCGAACGCGTCATTGATGATTGAGTGAATACCATTTGGAGACTCTTTTTTATTCAGAACTATTGTTTGATTGGCCTGCTGGCTCATTTCATGCGAGTCGGCTTTAGCATCCGATACACAATCAGATTCGTGCCCACCTCCAGTATCACCCGATCCTAAAACTAAAGTGCTACCTATCTAGAGAAAAATATTGCTGGTAATCGGTAGCGTTGCAGGTAGTAATTTTCTTTTCGGATAGACATTGAAAAGAGCTAGAAATTCCAAAACCATTTGTTCCCATATATTACTTTGTCAGATTTTTAACTCTTTTACTTGAATTTACAGCTGCTGGTTCAAGTATTCATTGATAAATGAGCTGAAATATTATTATCTACAGTTTGTGAAAGTCGTGAATTTCACAAAAATTATTACGCTGTTGAAACTTCAGCTCAAATGAATCTATTCTTCATACAGCATAATTATCAATGAATCTTATACCTATGTAACAAACTGCTACTGCTTAGTGAATGCCCCTGGTTATGTTTTATTTTCTTTCGAATTTACTTCTTTTATTAGATATCTCTTTTCAATATTAACTAAAATGGTACACATCTCTTTGTAGTCCTTATATTGCTTTTTTTTAAACCCTAGCTATATAAATAAATAGTATACATAAATGTATACTTGTATTTTTTATTTTTCATGGGAGCAAAGTTTCGAATAAATGGTTTGATCAATAGATGTGTTTATCCGAGCATTTTCTATTTAACATAAAATATCAGAAATCGAACAGAAATGTCTTCTTAATAGGCTCCATATGAAAATTAGCGGAATTTATAAGATCCAGGCATTAAAATCCTAAAAAGGAAAACGTAATCGGTAGTAAAAATATCGAAGACGAGAATGCAGTAGTCATAATGTCGTCGGAGTGAATCTATATCAGGAAAAAAGTGAATACTTGGACATAAGAAAGAGATGAAGTTAAGTAAAGTATATCGTCTGTCAGAACAGATAGATTAAAATCTCTTTATGCCGATGGCTCTTAGGAATTCCATTGCATTTCAAAATATTCGGTTGATTCTTAACAAGTTCTTTGCACATTCAATTGAAACTTAAAATGAACAGGACGAACGTCTCAATGAATTCTGGAAAATGTCTTGAGAAATTTCAATGGTACTAAATTGCAATTGTTAATCCCGAAATCAAGTTAAAAAAATGACGCAGGACTCAATAAGACTAATCAGTTCTGGTTGGTGACAAAATGTTGGGAATATCGCATGTTTCTCTTTATTGTATTCTCTTATATTTGTTCCTCGAATGGCTGATAGCTTGCTTTAAATAAATAAAACAAAATATATCTATCACTACGTGGGGTTGCTACATTACATCTGCTTACGCATTCCCTTCTAATGTGTTATTAACGATAATTCAAATTTAAGCAACTTCGTCTGGAAATTTGAGTATTTCAATCTAATTTTCAATTTTGATTCCGCATCATGTTTTGTCGTCTATTAAAAGTTTCGAAAAGTGTTTTCAAACTTTTTTGGACTTTCCTGTTAATAGAAAATGTAAAGTACTGCTTTTTTGATATTCGTTATCCCAAGACGCATTCATTTTCAAAGAATGCTTCTAGCGACGAATAGAAGTTTACGGTGTAATGAATTGTTTGGCAAGAGCCNACAAGTAGAGCTGACAACATTCACTGCTAGAATAACTACAATAGTCTGAGCCTACATGGTTCTAACGAAAGACATCGATTGATCATTTAGTTATTTATTTCATTAAATTTCTATGATTGGCATCCTCCACAACTGTCTTAGTCATTATTAAAGATTGTCAACTTACTTCTTTTCTTTACCGTCTTCAGTTTAGTTATGTCGAAGCTAAGAAAGAAACCAAATCTGCGAAAACCTAACTATTTTGGACGTGCGCTGTTGGCTAAATCAACGATCTAAGAACGACTGAAAATGGTATCAGATCAACCTCAGAACTTTTCCTTTACGTTGAAACAGACATTTTCTAACATTTCCTTTTCGAGATCACAGTGATAAAAGGTCACAATTTTAAATACGTATGTTTAACTAGAAATAAATATATAAATAAAGAAAATTCATGAAGGACTGAACAAAGTCAATGCTTTGTATAGCACTCAAAAGAAAAAATATTGTACAATGTATGCCTAGAGATTTACTGATTTGATATGGTTTGACCTGTATATGATATTCATCACTGCGTTGTGTGACTCTTATTTCGTTGTGCCCTCGTATGGTGTCGCCCTCATATCCTTTCATAATACCACTGTTCATTTTGATACTTGTATAATGCCTTTCTAATTACTGAGCTGATCATTGTTCTTTTTTAACACCTTTTTAAACTTTACACCACATCTTGAATATATGCTCATTGCTCTCTTTTAACAAGACAGAAAGATAGAGAAGAATAGTAGAGAATATACGCGTACATGGATAAAAAAGATGGAGACAGGAAGATATCGTTTTAGAGTTCGGGTAATGTCGTGTTTGGAGAAACATGAAGGAGTATCGAGTTACTTTGGGAAGCGAACACAGAGAAGTGTTGCATACTGACATAAAATTACTGTATGTAAGTGCTGTGAACATTACGTGCGTAAAATTATTATCAGAAGAGTAATGCTGACTTGTGTAATTTAAATTAATAATAAGTTAAATGGTAGTCGAGCTTTTCTCGAAAAACGACACTCTGTGCAAAGCACTTGATTTCGAGCAAGAAAATTTACTAGTCGCCTGCAAACATTTGATAGTTAATTGAAAAGATGTCATCAGTAGTACATCGATGCTAATTATTTCTGCTAGCGGCGATTAATCATTGCAAATATCGGCACCAAGCATCAATCTGTTGGAATCGACTTAGTAAAAATGGAACCCAAAGATTATTATTAGTATCCTGATTTTACTTTGGGCAAGCAAATGATCAGACAAGACATCGGATAGAATTGGTATTTATTCGGATCTCAATGATTATTGTGACGTTTGAACGAGCATCAGACAATATTTCGCTCTCGAGATTATCACGGCACAAAATATTGACTTTGGATTTACATATCGAGAAAGAAAAGAAACTCGCTGAGGATCGCTGCACAGTGCACTGTGAATAAATCATCGCAATTCTGCATTACTTGAATGTCCTATTTATACTACCTCTGATCTCTAACAAATTGATATTCACTTTCTTATCTCGATAGATACGCACTTCTATGCATCCTTATATACCAGAAGAATAATATTTTATATTTTCGTTACACTATGGACAAGTCGAAACTCTTTTTGAATGTGAAAATTTCGCCACCGAATTATGTTTCCAATTAACCACAAAAATTATCAACCTACAATGTAAAAAATCGTTTCAGAGTTTTCAACTGGATATTAATCCTTTTTTCTATTTTTCCAATCTGTGATAAACGCTTTTTCCGAATAATAGAAAGAAAAACCACTTATTATCTTCTTCAAATATCAGAAAAGGTTTATGTTCCGTAGAAATTCATAAACCAATCTTTTTTTAATGCACTATTAAAGGCATTCTTTTCTTTTGTTGTTCTACGATTTCTTTCCAGTGTAGGAGTAAAAAATGAAGACTCATATGTGACAAGGGTTATGACGTGTTAAAAAAATCGATTATTAAAATCCCGAGTAAAATGATGTAAATATTCGAAAATAAATTGATTTTGAAAATAAATCGCGAAATCATTTTACCTTCATGATCAATATCACCATGAAGTTTTGGTAGGCGAGCTGCAGATTCTAGTTTAGTACTTTGAAACGCTTGATTTATCACGTTTGGCATCGTACTGAATAAAATAAATCTAAAATATGAGATTTTTGAACTATATCATAAAGATATGTGTTCGAAACGTAATGCTCGATGTAAGTAAGCATGAAACTAAAACAGCTAAAGAGTATAAGAAAAAAATATTAAATGAATCGAATCAGTCCAAAAGTTATCGATGAATTTTAATCCGTATGCAAAAATGGTCCCCGATAGACATAGCCAGTACGGTAGCCCTAAAATTTGAAATACTTTGAATCAAATACAGTAGACTTAGGAATACACACTGCTGTATCCAGCATATTCATCAATGCAGACCATTCGAGTTCTCCAACAGCCCATTTTGTGTCACCTGTTGATACACCACCGCCACCTATCTTTACTGTTCTTTGTACCTGTAATAAGGCAAAACTTGCACATGTTACTAGAGAAATAAAACTATAGCCGTACTTGTCTCGATGCATCCTCAGATGATACAATTAGGTTTTGAATGCCCACAGAGAGTGCTCGCAGTTGCGTTTCACATGCGAGTATTATGTGAAACGCATAATGCCATGCTTCTTCAATAGTTTCACCACAAGCTAACATACCATGATTGCGAAGTATCAGCACCTTCAGGACATTAAAATTAATTCGCTATAGTTCTATGTGCACTCTTCATTTTCAGGATTTTTAACAATCAGAATGAAGAATCTGCCTATCATGCATCGGAGGTTTATATCATAGAAGTTTGGACAAGAGAAAAAATTAAACTAAAGGAAAGCGAGTGGTTTTCATTCCAAAATGACCAGTCAATTAGTAAAGAATATGATTAAATAGAGGGTAAATTGTCATATAAAATCAGCATTTTTCGTAAAAAACGGTGATCATATACGAGATAAGTTGACGATTCTATCGCGATTCAGCTCACGATTATTGCTTCGATGATTCAAGATTAATCAGCCATTCTCTGCCGATGTCAAGGACATAGGAAGGTGTTCACTGTCTTTCACGATTGAGGATACGTTTTTATGAAGTATAGATGCGGATTTCTAATGAAAGACATGGCCCGTGGACGCTTCAAAAAATAAAAAGCAAGAAGGTAATTGAACAGAAGTCTTATTAGCCAAATATAATTCTCTAGTTTTGATCTTAACCGTTCCTTGAGGGATTTTAAATCACTAAGATCTTGATACACTTTTTAATGATCCTGATTAAATTGGTTCAGGATCTGAAACCAAAACTTAAACCGTTCTTGCTAAAGTAATATAGTTTTTTTTATCATGAATCGAAAACTTTTACTTTAAAATAAAGTAATTCTGGTGAACTGGCACATAAATTCCTGCAGGAAGCACTTTTCTAAGTTATTATCAATGTTTCTAAGACGTTTGCGTCATAGTAAACTGCTTTTCATAATGTTTTTCAGAAAGAAATTTGAAAAAATTCTTAAAATATTGAATATTTTAATTCAATTATGTCAATATTTTTTCATTTAATTGTTGATTTTAGTCTGTGGTATATTATCCCGTTAAAAGTATTCTTTAACTCATTTGTGAATGAAAAACTTATAAATACATGCTGAACAGTAGTTGGAAAGGTTTTTTGTATAGTGGGAGGATTTATCGATTTCAGAAATACTTCGAGAGATATGGAATGGTTAAAATTTTTTCGAGATAATTTCCATTCGTGTGAAAGTCGGAAACAAGTTAAAATTCAATTTAGTATTTTCGATATTGAACTCTGAATTTACATAAAATAACATGAACCAATCCACTCTGATAATCTGATCAGTATAAGTACGGAAGATCTAGAGATAGATAGTCACTGCTTTCACTCGTTTTTTGTTCTTTGGAAAATTCTGCAAACGTTCTGCCAGCATAATTTTTAATATCTTTCTCGAAGCAAGGATGTATGGGACACCACATAGTTGGAAAATGGTTTATTCAATTCGGAACGATTGAAATCCTAGCAAGATCCTGCTACAAAAGCAATTATAATCTTTTCAGAATCTTGAAGTAATTAAGTCCTGTTTCGAATTCTACGATAACTTCAAAATTCTGTCAGTGTACACTTTTCCGAATCGAATAAAAGCGAAAGATATTGGGCGTTGCATGTTCAAGAGCAAACAATTCCCTACAAAATTGTCTCCACAGCTGTGCTTTGGGATTCATAATTTTCAATTATATCTCGATTATAAGAAGGTACCATTGATTTAGGTGGTATGTTGTATAAATGAAAAAGTCGTATGAGAAATGTAATAAGAGAAATGCAATCTCTTGTAGCCGAAATGTAACCAAGATCATAAGTAACCGAATGATATGTAGGGCGTATATCTAGTTAATTTATTTTTCAGGGAAAACCATGCGTCCATTTTTTCAAGTCCTAATTTTTCTGACTTATATAAACGTCACAAAACGCTATTATAAGTTTCATGCCAGTTTTTGACCAAAAACAAGGGTATGCTTACACTAAGAGAGAGAGACTCCCTCTATCCGGTAGCACGTATATTATAAAGTGCTGTTATGCACCAATGATTTCAATAGATGGCGCCACATTCACTACCTATTATTGTATACTACGGCGAATATGGCAATAATTTTCAAAGTTAATGGCGCACAGCAGAACTGAAAAATAAATATGCAGCCTGATAGAGAAAGTCTTCCTCCATACATCTACATATATCCTGCCTTTTGGTCAAAACCATATAATCGCCTTTAGCATCTTATATCTGGATGTGCTTATAAATCAAGTTTGAAAATCTGCTCCCTCTGAAAATCTAGTACCTTCGTAGATTCCAAGTTCTGAAAGTTTCATGAAATTCAGAGATGGTCGATGTAAACTTTATTGAATCATGGAAACACCTAGAGGATACTAGAAACTATGCAACTCTGACTTGAATTATCTTCATTGAGAATTTTCACTGGGTCAAAGTGCGAGTCAACATAAGAAAGTCGACCTTCAAGGATAGCTGTCAGACGATCACAACATTTCATTCATAAATAAGATAGCACTTCTAAGTTCAAGAAAAGAAGATCCACGGAAATAATTGACAGAAGGCTGAAAATTGTTGTTTTTATGACTTATTTAATCTGCGAGATTTATTTAGTTATTTAGGCTTTATTAGGATTTATCAATTGTTATGATGTTTCACCATACCGATAATAGAACGTAGACCTAGCTGTTAGCCTTACACACCCTCAAAAATTAAATCTATGTAGGAAACGTATAGAAATTATCTTGAAATGCTTAAGGACATATTGAAGAGTGTAAATAAATCCCATGAAAATAATTTCTGATAACTGCTGTGTTTCACATGATTCCAAATATCTAGACAAATCTTGATTTCTTGAATAAAGAAACGTAACTCACTTTCGCTTTTGAACCGCGTACACTTTCGTCAATGAACAAGTGACTTGTTGCGGCATCAATATTAATCACTTGTGATATAATGGGACCACAAATACATGCTTCTTGACATATAGGCAAAAGACCGCATTTCATTGCCGAAATGGCAGAAACAGACGCTGTCCGCAAATGAATTAAGCAATTAATATCAGAACGATTATTGTAAACAGAGGCATAGAACGAAAAGCCAAGAGTGTTTGCACCGAATGCTGTACTGCCTGCATCCAACGTTTCACCTGAGGATAGAATTACATAATAAAGCACGATTTTCGATTGAGTTCAATTTACCATTAGAATCGATTTTAATTAGAGATGATGCAGTTACTTCGTGAAAAGCTAACCCAAAAGGTTTAACAAGAAATCGATTAGCATTATTGCCGACTCGTACCTTCAAAATAAATGAATAAAAACATACGTTTCGCTAGCGTATTTGTAAGACTAGTAAAAATTTTCTCACAAAGATGTTTTCCTAAAACTTATAGCAGTGACGTTTAAGATTTACGGGAAGCACCTTCAATTAAAACAATGCACTGTTTTTCTCACACATATTTGTGATGTAATTTTTTTTCCAACAAGTTCTATAGCAAAGTTCGCAAAGTGATTCAAGATTTTGAACTCATGTTGTGCCTTTTAAAAATCTTGTTAGCGCAGTTCTGTTGGGACTAAAATTTGCAACTCATATATTTATAGCTTTATAATGCTAATATAAAATACAGAAAGTATGATATCACGACTTTTTTGTATCGTCGTTCTCTGATGGACTCTCAATCTTTCATTTTCTTCATTGCAATTCGCTAATTCGCTCGTTAGTTTCAATTTTCTGTTGTTCATTTTTCTTAATTTAACATTTTTTTTATTATAAGCATTACAAAAAACGAGGAATAATTCTCTGTTATATGACCATAATATAATACTGTTTGCTATATCCGTAATGGATTAATATACTGTGTTTTAATGGTCTATAATGGGGGATGGATAGGGAGCATAAAAAATCTCACTCTTAAACTTCCACTCACTATTTTCTGGGGAAACATATGTGACTGCCACACAGTTGATCACTAGAATAACGCAGTCTTCAACATTGCCAGTTACTTATTGAGACTCAGTCAAAATATGAAGCTTTCAAAGCACAATATTATTCCGTAATGGCTTCAAAAAAGGCTTTTCCCAATATTC